>JARKHS020035836.1:0-87337 GCA_030143305.2 Amblyomma americanum | reverse complement strand
CTTGGCAGCAGTCCACGTTTCTGGCTCGCCTCCTGTGTTTGTTGGGTCGGGCGCTTGATTACCCTGCCGTCAGGGGATTGCGTTACTGGCGGCGGCCTTTCACCTGCTTGTTTCAACTACCATTTTTTTGTTTACTTCTCCATATTACCATCGCTGTATACGATTCTGTGCCGGCGCTCAATAGAGTATGGTAACCACACCCGACCGAAACCGACAGGCTTAAAAATTCGTCTCGGTGACTTCTCACTCACACGACATCGGTCTTCAAATTTCAGTTTTCTTAAATAAACATAAAAACATACCCGTCTCTGGGCCGCGTACTGAACTCCATCGTAGTGGGCACTTTTTCGCGCACTTCGCTGCTGTGAGCCTTCTTGTCAGCGCTTGTAACCTCCTTTGCTACTCTTGCGAGGGCCGCGGGTCACTCCTTCCTGGTAGGCTGATTGGTAGACGGGTTTGTCTTGGCCTCCCGTAACGTCACTTAGTTTAGAAGAGCGAGTTGACGGGCTAGTTGGTTTTGGTCCTTGTTGTTTTCGTGCCGTCCTGACATCATAGTTGGTATTGCATGGTGACTGAACAGCGCTAAGTACGGGGCAGGAGTCCTTGTGCTTCCATGTTTGTCTCTTGTCCCGTACTTAGCGCTGTTCCTTCACAGTCACTTAGTTGCTTTTGCAGTCGGCAGACATGCCATTGAAGGGTGACAGGGCCCGCTTCCTCATGCATTTCGCATTAGGCACATTGTAGTTTAAGCAAGAAATAACAACGGCTCGCATTTGAACTTCCTCTGGACTTGTCGAAAGTCTGGAAGGCATCATTGCTACTGTTTTGAAACTTTGTCCACAACTACTTACGAGCAGCTGTTTGTATTCTTACGGCGACGCGGTATTTGCTTTTGGCTTCTGTTGCCTAACTGCTTTTGCTATTCTGTTCTACTCGCAGGTCCTGTGTCTCATCGTTTCCGGGCGGACAAAAGTGATCACCGCGCGGTCTCGAGTGCTGCACATATTTATATGGTACAACTACGGAACATCGGACGCCGACTGTGATCTTTACGCACCCTTGGACATTGCGTGCCCCGTGTGCACGGACTGTTTGCCTTTCACCCTCGCCCTCTTTCTGTGATGTCTGGTCGCTCTCTCCGACGCCGGGTGTTTGATGTTTCCTCACTGAGTGTCGACGGGCCAGTGTCCTAGCATATTTTTGCTGCCGTCGCATTTGTTGAAAGCTACTCGCCTTCGCTAGTTTATATTTTCATTTTTCACATATCGCTTTCACTCAAGTGTCGTGTGTGTCCATTAAAGAGGGCAACTCGTAATGAAATTGTCGTTCGAGTATAGGGTATTACGACTAAATAAAGTGTTCTCGCACTTAATCGTCTCGTTGTACTGTGCTGCATACTGGGCTGAAGCCAGTGGTCAGGCTTTCGGTAAGTCGCTCAGTAAGTGATTCATTTTGCGTTTGCGTGCTCTAAACTGGAATCAAGCAACTGGTAATTCGCCGGCCATGCCACACTAAAACGTGGCGTTTCCGGATAAGTGGTTTCTGGAATTGTCCAAAGACCACAAACCTATGTGAAGTCCTAATATAACTTTGAAGAAGGCAAACACCTTCTCGGTTATCACTATTCTTGGTAGCCTTGCTGAAAATGTTCAACTGCGAGCTTGTTTGCAGTCTTTGTCGTGGCTGTTAGAAAGTTCTAGTATGTAAAAAAAAGTCCTTTCAAGCCTGCGTTCATCTTCTGCAGGTAAAAGAGTAACCGAAGGTAGGCAATATAACGAGCGAAGTGTACACACAACACCCATTCGCAGGTACAACCAGCGATGAAGATCTCGTTAGGTTAAGGCTCATGCGATCACCACTCTTAAAATGCTTAGTGCTGCATACAGTCGTCAGCGCACTTGACGCGAACTGGTGTGGCGGCAGGCTGTTAGAGACGAGAGAATACACATTCAGAGCTTCGGAGACACCCTTAAACGGTTGCATCCCGTCAATACGACCGCCGTTAACATGGACGACTCGAATATGGGCGATTTTTCTGAGGACCAAGCTTTTTCAGTGTATTTGTGTCTCGTTAATATGTAAGCTCGCTGTCCGAACAACGGTGAGAATGCACTCAGCCCATTGGAGCCCAGGTATTTTTTTTTTTCGCGTTAATATGCATAGCGATGAAAGCAAGATCCGAATGCTCCAACGAGATCTTTGCTGTCGTCAGTTTTCAGAAGAGTTCACCAGTGAAAAGTAGTGCGAAAGTGCAACTGCCTGAGTGATGGTCTTTTTCATTTTGTGGTTTGTGGTCAACAACCTGTTGATTATTCTCGATATCAACTCGCCACGCAGTTTATTCACAGGTACGCTTTCACATGCGTATACAGTACGTATTGCCCCTCATTCTCGTGTTTTACTTTATTTAATGCGATGCCGTTAAGGAGCCCGTGTCGAAGAAAAGCCGGCGTCCGTTGTCGGTGTCGTTGACCATGAGCGAAATATGCATCAGATATCCCCAGAGAAGCAACCTAGGGGGCCACCTAGGTCACATGCCCTATGTCACAATTCGGGTTTTTCGGGTTATTTTGGGACATACTCCTGTTCGTGTGCCTGTCCCGTGTCCTTTTTCCCTTGCGTGTTTGTCTTCCGTTTGCGCTGTAATTTCCTGAAACTATGAACCCTCTACAGCTCATCTTCAAGTTCTGTTAAACCATATGTCATAAATTATATAGTTTATGAAAAGAAATACTAAGGCTAACGTTTTTTTTTCTAATTTATTATAGGTATTTCATCGCGTGCATTACCATCTTAACCGGCACACGCAGACGTGTGAGACTGAGGAGGCCGCGAGTGTGAAAAAGTCGCCGGAAAGGGCCCGCCAATTTTCGCGTGCGATTGTGTGTTCTCTGCTGCGCGTAGAAGCGTTATTGTTTGGCTCAGGTGCACATCACAACGCAATGCAGTGACTGAGCGGGTTTATGTACTCTCCTCGGAAGGAGTTTCAGAACGTATTTAAGGGCATCTGCCGCTTCGTTCTGGAGTTGTATTACACTGTAGTTTACATGCGGTGCCTTGAGCCGTGTGCCATAGTAAATTCTACTTTCCTGACGGTGCATTTTCGGTTCTAAATCAAGTTTAACCCGAATTTAAGAAATCTGCTTGGGGTGCAAGGATCGGGAAAGACGATTTCATCTAGGAACGAAAGGCTGTGCGTCTACATGTGGCCAGAAAGTGCAGTATGATGATAAATGTGTACGCGCATAAGATGTAATCCATATGTCTCTCTCAGCCGTCCGTTGCATTGTCTAAAGTAGGACGAAAAATACTGACGAAGTTTCACGAGCCCTCCCTGATTAGAGGTAGGCAATATGGGCGACTGCATTATACCAGCTGTCAGCCTTTATACAGCATCGGCTGGTGGCTGTGGCAGTGCAAAGCAAATGAATACACCGTAGCTGCTATCCGATTCAACTCCAGCATTAAGATGAATTGTCTCTTTCTGCTCTTCGCGGAAGCTTGGTCTCTGCCATTACAGAACAAAATTCCGCTTTGTTCGCGACGCGCGCGTTGCACCACGGGATCGCACCGTGCTCCACCGTGGGTCTACAGGGTGGCGCGGTGCACGCTCGTGACGCAATAGAAATAGCAATAGAATATCGATAGAAAAGCTACATGCAGAATGGTCATTTTTACGAAGTCATCCTTGTAACAGTCGACCACGAAGTTTAGCGCACAGGTTTTTACTGCAGAATGCGGATCAGCCAACATGCGAGCAGTGCGCGAATACCCTTTTAATCTTAGAAGTACTAATTTCAAGTCCAGCTCATGTATCGAAAAGGGGTCATTTGTTAAGAAAGATTTACACACAACGCGCGTCATTTTATCATGCATTGTGCTCTGCGATCAGCTCCTTGCTCCACGAACACGTTCTAGGCTAAATTTGGTTAAAAGGCATTTGTGTCCCTAAATAAGCTTTAGCTGTGTTCCGGATAATTTTCTGTAATTTTAAACATCTTCATTTGGCCAAACATCCCACGAACTCGAATTTAACGCTTTAGTGCCCAAATTCCCTCGAAAAAAAAAAAACGCATGTCTACATTATGCCAGCTAATATGGTCACATACAAAAGGCTATGTCAAAAACTGCTTAGCGCCGCTGGAATTTGAGAAATTGTTATGTCGCGAATTCGCTACAATGGGTATCTGGTCGATTTTGTTAAACTGGTTCGAGTTGTGCAGAAAACCACCCGGCGAATGGCTCTATTCTTAACGAATGTCGAACAAACAATTGTTTACACGGACATGCCGATTGCATTTGTAGCAACGGGAATAGATCTGACCATAGCAGCGTAGGCATGTTCTTTCACTTGGCAACATAAGGACGCTTTCGGGGAAGTCTGTTCTCGTTGATTCCACATGTCACACTATTGTCAAGAACTAACTCGGACTTTCATTGGCTTCTGTCATTGCCCTGCCCGTCATTACTGGCGGAATGTTCAACGACTGACTGGTTTCGAAAACAGACTTGGGGTCCGGGTTGTTACGGTATTTCGTGCAGCAGCGGTACAAGGTAGCGAGGAAAATCATCTTTTAAGCAGGAAGTTCAACACAATGAATTATTCGGGTATCCTCTGTCTGTCACCTATCAGAGATAATAAAGCAAAGAAAGCTGTACAGACCGGATTTAGCCAGGAGTCAAAAAGGAAAGTTGCACGATGTTTTGCGGTAACGTCTTAGACATCAAACCATCATTGCCTCCGTTCCAAGACCATTACGGTGCCGAACCAGCGATATCTCCATGGACACCTATATTTTCAATTCGTCTGGCGGAGGGCGCCGCGCTTCCTCGCACATATAATTGGAACAACAAAGTCGCGAGCAATTTTGCGTCCTAGCTCCTCAATGACGGCGCCAAGTGGGGGCGACGTGTGGCGGTCGACACCCGAAACTTTGCGAAGCACAGAAAAATTATGAGGAGCGCTTTCATCAAACCTTGACAAGGGATACGTTTCAAGATAATGCAGCCCGTATTGTCCCCCTCGCTGTGGGCCCACTGTGTTTTTGTTTCGTTATTTTATTTTCATGAAAAGCAATGCCTCAGGGACAGTGCGCCTACCCAACCTATCACTCCTCCCCCACTCCTGCCTCTCCCCGCAACCCCGCCACGAATCTGCTTGGGCCACCCCTGTTCCGCACGTGTTTGATCTTGAAAAAAACGTAATAGTTTTGTTTAGAATTCTTAGCACACTTTTTTAATCTCTTCATTTAAATGAGACTCTTACTGTTAGAAAAAAAAGTTACGGAGTAAATGAATTTGTCCCCAATGAAGGGCAGCCTTGGCGATGGAGCACATCAAAAATTCACATATTCGCGCGCTCGTTAAAATGTGCGCGGGGAGAGTGGAAACGTAGCGCCATCTAGCGAAACAGAACAAAAACTGGTTGCCTGCTTGCTTTGAGAAATTGGTCAAGCGGGTGCAGGAATGTACGCAAGCAGCTGTCCTTGTCACTACATGCTAAGACAGAGCCTTCAGCGTTTTCAAAGCTTTCGCTTTTTATAATATGTAATATCATTACGGCGTTTCAGCGTCGTCGTCACGACCAACGTCGGTCACGAGCATGGATTTATCGAACACTTTTGCACGTTGCTCAGAGAAATTTACGATTGTTCCAATGAATTATGCCGAAATTTTCGGCTGTGTTGTCAAAAGGTAAATTATAATTTCATCGCGCTTTCATCCCAAGCGCAAAAAATCTGGACAAACGCTTATAGTTCACGCGGCTGCTACCACATGCCGCACGGCGCTGAGAGTAAGAAAATAACGCGGGAACTTTGAATGGTTGGTATACACCATTGACTTCATCTGGTCGTCAAAACTAGTAATAGCGAACAATGGAAGCATTTCATAAGTCAGATTCTGCAGCGATAGGAAGAGTAGGCCATCAGCATCAACTTATTGGCGCACCATGTCACCGCACTCGTTATATTTCTTTCAACCGATTTAAGCGGTGTTCGCTACTGGCGTCCTAAAGATGGCGCTAGTTGGTCATGTCAGTCGATGTGAAGATAAACTATACCTAGACAGGCGACTTGGTGATACATTGTTAGGGAACAGCGCGAAGGATGCGCACGGAAGTGAGAAAAACACAGGATCACTGCTGTCTGCCAACGTGACGATGTTTTGAAAAAACTCTGCATGTGTCAGGGATCATGCGCTATGATCGGATGCAGTCCGCATTGAGGGAGATCACTATAAGTTCAGGTTAAGAGCACATTACTCAAGTTTGTTAAAAGAAAGAAGCAGTTGCCTTTAACGCGGATCAGCTTATATGCTAGGCAAAAGAAGTCGAATAGGAGAATGACACGGCAGTATTTGCAACGGCTGGATTCATAAAAGCAAGAGGGAAAACCTCCCAAAAATATTTAATGACTATGCCTATCATTCGGCGATGCGGAGCAGTTTTAAAATCCCTTTGGCGGTGCCTTAGCCGGCAGTATATCTGAGTGAGCTTGAGAGGCAGCGCAGCAAAACTCCCTATACCTCGACCCTTCCTCGGTTTTTTACCAGATCCATGGTAAAGCTGACTCATCAGGATGAGGACTCGGGCTGGAGACTACACTTGCAGTGTAAACCATTCAACAGAGACCAGTTAGGCGCTGAATATGCAGACTGTCTGTCGTTGGAAGTGAAAACCGCCACCACTTTCAATGGGCGTATTCGGGGCGTTGCTCTGGAGCAGTCACTTTCGTTTCAGGGCCATATATGAGACACTAAATGAGTAGATTTCAGCTTCAACCTGACAACCAACGCATGATGCAAGATAATCGCTTCCCGAGTTATCGCCGTGCTCTGGCGCAGACGCGTCGCTGGTGCGTGGCCTAAGTCTAATCGGTAAACACGTTTTGATTCAGGTAGGGAATTACGACTAACATCAAAAGTCGGACCCGTCTCACCGGAACCCTTATAGATTATCTTTTTCCAATCTCTCCGTTCAGCTCGGCAACAGTGTAGTGCAGTGAAGTGCCTGCGTGACGTTATTTCTTCGAGGCAGACCTCAGGCTTCTCGCACTGTTAGACCATGTACATTGTGAACATGACATGAGTACGATTTTGTGACCCACTAGCATCTCTCCCATTTTACCTCATTCACAGATTTGGCTAGCCGCAGTGCTCACGAAACTATTATTTCCACGTGCTCCCATTGGACAAGATTTTATTATCATCGATGAGACATGCAGCGCATTTCTTTCCTTGCAGCCGCCATTAGCATGACGAAGTTCGGTTCTATTGACTTACCACGCATAGGTTTCTTGTGCGATTTTCTCCTCAGTTGCATGGAACACTTCGCATGATCTGCGTTGACTGGAAACGCACCTGCTTGCGTTAAATCATCTACAGCGTGAGTTACGACCACGCTTCCAGGAGAAGCGCCCCCAGCCTTCATAGCGCAGCTCTTGCCGGCTGGCATTTACGGCCGTGCTATACCACACGCCCTCAGGAGATAGCACACACGGCCTTATATATATATGGCACCGACTTGGGAACAACTGGCTTCCTGTAGCCATGCTATTGGACTGCCGGATCATGCGGCAAACACTGCGGGCCACTTTTATCGCGTGTTTGCGTGTGAATCGCCGTGCAATAAACCGCGCTCTCTCGCAGTCTGCAAGGAAAAAGAAAAAGGGAAGCGAACTATGATTCGCACCATTAATGTCTCGGAGCGTTAATGTCTCGGAGCTACACAGCCATGGATGATGGCCAACTAAGACAACAGGGCGCATTTAATTGCTTCGTGTGCTCTTTGGCTTTGCTTTTCGTAATTGTGAGCTTCTGGGCTTATGCTGGCATATAGGTATAAGCGTTTATAGCTGAAGGCCTGTGTGTTAAAGTGTTATGGTTGCTGAAATGACACCTCCATAGTCTATATACGGCTATTGAACGACACAGACGATTAGAAATTATGTTTCGATGAGTCGCTCGAGTCGTTCGTTCATAGTGATGTGCACGATAGCATAATGTTAGTTTGAACGCGCGGGATACGGTGTACATTACGATGACGAGTAAAGCGACGGATGGAGGTGAGAGACCACGCTAGTCTAAGCAGTCATGCCCGCGGCGTCGCTTGAATGAGCAATGCCACCGTGACTGGATACGCAACATCAATATGTATGTCTCTTACGCAGTCATTGAAAGTTATGCACTCAAATGCCACAAGCTGTACAGGACAGAGAACACCATCTACATCTACTCGCCTTCACTATTTTTATTGCGCGGGCAGAGGGCTCGTGCTAGGCCAGCAGCCATAAAATCATCTCAGCCATCTGCCGTCATGTCTCGTTCTGCTTGCCGCCACTTTACATTTGGTGGAGGCGCTGGGTGTCCTCACCTGCCTGGTCCAGGAGATTCGGAGCCTTTTATCCGCCGAGGTCTTCTGTGGAGTGCTGATGTTTCGCACCTACACCAGCATCGCCCAACTCGACTTCACCAGATCCGACCAGCCGCTCTCCCCCGACCCGTCCCCAGCCTCGACCACACGACACGACGGCCAGAAGATGATGATTGACCCGATACTACCAAGTACTGACCCGAAGACCGCACGAACTAAGGCCTCACCCCAGCCGCAGCCGTTGAGTGGGTGCGTTCATGGGCCACGGCGTGCCATGGCTTCTGGCGACCGGTGGCTCTGCAGCTTTCGTTGATCGGGCTTCATGCGCTAATTTCTTTCATCGTTAGTTGGTTGGTTGGCTGGCCTCAAATAAAGATGACACATACCCACTTCGGAGGAGTGGCCAAGACACAGGGGGTTAATTGCTGGAAAGAGAAGTGTTTTGAAGGGCAAAATGAGTAGTAATAGTATATAGGCTGACAGATTGGATGACGCAAAGACAGGAGTCCTGTTAACTTGGAGATCGAAAACGGGACAATAGCTTAATGTGCATAATCGTATACAACGCCTGTAATGATTTAATTTCGCACATACTGAGAGCGGGAAGAGAGGAAAAAGAAGAAAAATAAAAGAAAAAACCCACTGTGAGAGTCGCTTCGTTTCTTGAAGGAAATTTTGCACATCAGAGCGGCAAGCTCTTCACTTTCTCTGCTCTCTACAGCCATCCAGTCATGCCCATCGTCAACTCCTGCATCTCATCGACTGTGAAATTCTTCCTAGCTCGCGATCGGGACGATCGCTCGGTGGCTTCGGGCCGTGTTGCGGACTAAGAAGGCGAAACAGCGGGCAGTGGCGTGGGCGGAGCGCTCGCGCAAGCCGAGCAGCTGTGAAATGATCTCATAGCCATCTGTAATCATATCTCCGTCACGTGACAACATCAAAAGTATTTCACGTAGTTTGAGCGAAGGATTTAAAGAAAGCCGCACACCACAGCTGGATGATACCAACGACATATTGTCTTCCCTCACGTCACGCTCCTCAGAGTATTTTTGGCTTGGTTTATGGAGGTCTTAACGTCCCAAAGCTACTCAGGCTATGAGGAACGCCGTAGTGAATGGCTCCGGAAATTTTATATTGCGTTCAATTAGTTCATTGACTAAGATGAATTATGCAAACTTTTTTAATATTCACTTGAGGTCCAAGTGCTTTTCGTTAATTTGTAGAAGGGGTTTGGACACAACCGACCCTGCTTTTGCTGCAACGCGCCTCATGCGTGGTCCATTTTTCCGGCATTTGAAGAAAGCCCGCGAAATATTAAAAAAAAAAACGACGCGGTTGCGCTCATGTGCTACCATAGCGCAGCGTTTATAACTATTGTTTTGTTTTTTTTTACTGAAACGAAACGTTCGCGCAGACTGTGCCCAATTAAGCGGCCGCCGCTCGCTTCGACGGTCTGCGCAATTACGCAATTAACGAAAACGGAGGCTGCCTTTAACTACGCACCTTCACTGGTTTTCTTTCCTTTTTTTGTTTTGTCTGTGTGATGACACAATAAAGCTCCGCCTGAATGTGCTTTCCGTGGACTGCCTATCATTCCTCGTAGACCTCGGCGTGCGTTTTCTGTGTCCCGGACGAATGTGTTGACGCAGTTCAAGACTATGCCGAAAGCAGCGTTAGACACTGACTTCGAGACGGTGAGAGCACACGCTTCGTTCGTTCATAACGAATTCGGCAGCGTTAAAATGCGGCAGTGCAAGAGCAATTACTTTTTTTTTACATTTCGCGGGATATTTTTAAGTGATAAAAAAATGGCCACTCTGGAGGCACGTTGTTATAAAAACAGAACAGGCTATTTCTCAACCTCTTCTAGAACTTAAAGAAATGCTCTGGGGTCTGAAAGTATTATTACAACATTTGCGTAATTAATCGTAGCTAACTAAGTAAGCTCAATTAAAAGATACTCTGATGAGCGCCACACGACCACACACAATTTGTCTCGGTTTCATGGAGCTGCAGAGAACACAGTACAGCTTTTATTGTTAATTCTTGACTCAGTTTCCCTCCGTTCAGGGTAGCAAACCGGTTATTCGTCTGGTTAACCTCCCTGCCTTTCCTCCTCCTCCTCCTTGACTCAGGTTGCGTGAAACACCCTGTGCCACGAATTATCGAAGCGATGACATGCATTTGCCGGCCTCTGCTGATATGAAACTAGCCTTTGTTAAATCAAGAACAAACAAACACACTGCACCCGCCGCGGTGGTTCAGTGGTTAGGGCGCTCGACTACTGATCCGGAGTTCCCGGGTTCGAACCCGACCGCGGCGGCTGCGTTTTTATGTAGGAAAAACGCTAAGGCGCCCGTGTGCTGTGCGATGTCAGTGCACGTTAAAGATCCCCAGGTGGTCGAAATTATTTCCGCAGCCCTCCACTACGGCACCTATTTCTTCCTTTCTTCTTTCACTCTCTCCTTTATACCCTCCCTTACGGCGCGGTTCAGGTGTCCAACGATATATGAGACAGATACTGCGCCATTTCCTTTCCCCCCAAAACCAAAACCAATTATTAACAAACACACTGCTTGTGAACTTTATTTCATCGATTCTCGTCTCAAGTGAAGTCACAGCAGCGGGAATCTTGTGAAATTCTGTTCACAATTATGTGATAGCATTTCGATCCTTCATTTAATCTTCTTACCTCTTAATTTTGCATTTAATAATAATAATAATAATAATAATAATAATAATAATAATAATAATAATAATAATAATTGGTTTTTTGGGGAAAGGAAATGGCGCAGTATCTGTCTCATATATCTTTGGACACCTGAACCGCGCCGTAAGGGAGGGGATAAAGAAGGGAGTGAAAGAAGAAAGGAAGAGAGAGGCGCCGTAGTGGAGGTCTCCGGAATAATTTCGACCACCTGGGGATCTTTAACGTGCACTGACATCGCACAGCACACGGGCGCCTTAGCGTTTTTCCCCTATAAAAACGCTAAGGCGCCCGTGTGCTGTGCGATGTCAGTGCATATATAGTATCGAATAGGTGCTCGTATCAACAAAGCTTTCCGCCTAGAAATGACACTTCGTAGAACGCGAGCTCGGGGCTTTCGTGTGCGTTCGAGCGGCTCTGCTTATTCAAGCACTAAGCCATACGCTGGGCTGCACTGATTTAGTGGGGCCTAGGGTTGACATTACGTATGATCAGGGTCGCGGCGAGGTGGGGTTAACCAGGATAAAGTTAGCCCCATACCTACACGGTAAATGTGCTCGACCTCATACGGCACGGGTCTCTTCCCGCCTCCCTCCCTCCCACAGAAACCTGATCGGGCACAACAACAAGCAAAGAAGCTTGATTCTGGCCTCGCCATTGGTCTGAGCGTATGCATATGCAGTATTGATTGTTGCGAAATGCGTCGGTTGCAGCTGCAACGCTTTCAGGTGGCGGGCAGAAAAAGGTCACATAGTGACACTTGAGACGTCTCGGTTTGCCCGACGCGAATTTTTCACTCTAAAGAGTGTCTCTTAGCATAGCAGTTCCATTTTGCAAATAGCTTTTGCTAAGTCTGCGTAGAAGAAACAGATTGGCATCAAGTTATAGCTCTGCTTTCGTTTATAATTTCGTCTATTGTTGGCCAAACAAAACCGCCGTTTCATAAAGTGCGTTTGCGATGCAACGGCAAGCATAATAATAATAATAATAATAATAATAATAATAATAATAATAATAATAATAATAATAATAATAATAATAATAATAATAATAATAATAATAGGTTTTTGGGGAAAGGAAATGGCGCAGTATCTGTCTCATATCGTTGGACACCTGAACCGCGCCGTAAGGGAAGGGGGAAAGGAGGGAGTGAAAGAAGAAAGGAAGAAAGAGGTGCCATAGTGGAGGGCTCCGGAATAATTTCGACCACCTGGGGATCTTTAACGTGCATTGACATCGTACAGCACACGGGCGCCTTAGCGTTTTGCCTCCATAAAAACGCAGCCGCCGCGGTCGGCTTCGAACCCGGGAACTCCGGATCAGTAGCCGAGCGCCCTAACCACTGAGTCACAGCGGCGGGTCGGCAAGCAACGCCGATTTCTATTTCCACTAGACCTGGGTACTATCGGTAGTTGAAACACCTAACACCAAGACGAAGTAAATAAGTTCTCAAGGTCAATCGGTGGCTTAACAAGCTCGGTTGCCGTTCGAATGATCCCCTTAAAAAATCTCCAGGCTGTTTATACGCGCAGACATTCTTCATCAAAAACGAGAAAAGGAAAAACAAGGCCTGTATAAGTATAACGACAGGAGCGGATTGCAGATGCTTTCACGTAACTCGTTCTGAATCACTCCTCCGTCGGAAGGAGCGCGCCGCTGGGTCATGGTCGAACAGGGACAAGCTTGTCGGCAACAGCCTCGAAGGATATGACCTGTTGTGTTTCCTGATCATGCTGAGCAGTACTCAAAAAAGGAAATCGAAGGCGTCGCGTCGATATAGAGCGAGAGAAAGCAAATAATAAAAGAAAGAACAGGGCTCGAGGCATCGGCGCGAGCTGTTTTGAGGCAAGGGCACTATGTATATCGGCGGCCCGATTCCGCTCGTGACGCGCGTTCGCTTTTCCTCGACGGAAGGATGCGTCGGGGCGAGCCTCTTTCGACACGTGGTGCAACGTGCACGATCGCACGACCGTGACGCATGGCGGCGGCGGACAGCGCCTGCGATTGCAAGACGCGGCCTGGCCTACGGCGCTTTCCCTAATGTACGGTACATGCACCGAATTGGGAGCGAGCGGCGGCTGATAAACCCGCCGCGGTGGCCCAGTGGTTAGGGCGCTCGTCAACTGAGCCGGAGTACCCGGGTTCCAACACGACCGCGGCGGCAGCGTTTCGATGGAGGCGAAACGCAAAGGCGCCCGTGTGCTGTGCGATGTCAGTGCACGTTAAAGATGCCCAGGTGGCCTAAATTATTCCGGAGCCCTCCACTACGGCACCTCTTTCTTCCTTTCTTCTTTCAGTCCCTCCTTTATCCCTTCCCTTACGGCGCGGTTTGGGTGTCAGCCAATATGCGAGACAGATACTGCACCATTTCCTTTCCCCAAAAACCAATTTACCAATTTTTTTTTCCTTACCCGCCGCGGTGGCTCAGTGGTTAGGGCGCTCGACTACTGAGCCGGAGTTCCCGGGTTCGAACCGGACCGCGGCGGCTGCGTTTTTATGGAGGAAAAACGCTAAGGCGCCCGTGTGCTGAGCGATGTCAGTGCACGTTAAAGATCCCCAGGTGGTCGAAATTATCCCGGAGCCCTCCACTACGGCACCTCTTTCTTCCTTTCTTCTTTCACTCCCTCCTTTCCCCTTCCCTTATGGCGCGGTTCAGGTGTCCAATTATATATGAGACAGATACTGCGCCATTTCCTTTCCCCAAAAAACCAATTAAAAATTAAAAAAAATTTTCCGGCTGATAACGAACCGGTTCGTAACTAGACCCAACGGTATAGGTAGGAGGTGTCATGGGTTATAGTAAACCTGGTGGAAATTGCCCATTGATGAAGTCAGCTGCGACATCGAAGCTGAAAACGAAATAAAGAACGGTGGTGGCTGACGCTGGGTCAAAGGCGGGGCATTCTCGCTCTATCATAGTGGAGGCATTGACGAAAAATTCAAAATAGAAGAACAAAGCCAATGCGACTAGTTATTTACCGGGAACGCGACGAGATGATGATCGATAACTCCGCAATGACGAACTGTTCAGCGGTTGCTCAAAATTCTGTCCTCTTTCTGGCGTTCGTTTCACCTATGCTGTTCTTTATTAGAGTTAATGTCGAGCGAAATGACACATCGCCCCGGTGTTGTTTTACACCCGGCGTGCGTTGAAGGGAAGTGGTTGTCCCACAGCGAGCAATGTAGTTGTGGAGCAACGTAACTCTTGTAGACAACGGTGAGTACTTCAAGCTGCCATAGCCCAGTGTTAGCCCAATCACATGGGCCGTTAACGAGAATTTGGTACGTGGAACGCAGAAAGGGTGCAGTTTGCCAGAGCCTTAGTTGGGGTAACGGTAGCATTTGCTCGATGCGCCGACGACGACGACGACGACGACGACGACAACAACAACAACAACAACAACAACAACAACAACAACAACAACAACAACAACAACAACAACAACAACAATAATAATAATAATAATAATAATTGGTATTCGGGGAAAAGAAATTGCGCAGTATCTGTTTCATACATCGTTGGACACCTGAACAGCGCCGTAAGGGAAGGGATAAAGGAGGGAGTGAAAGAGGAAAGGAAGAAAGAGGTGCCGTAGTGGAGGGCTCCGGAATAATTTAGACCACCTGGGGATCTTTAACGTACACTGACGTCGCACAGCACACGGGCGCCTTAGCGTTTTTCCTCCAGAAAAACTCAGCCGCAGCGGTCGGGTTCGAACCCGGGAACTCCAGATCAGTAGCCGAGCGCCCTAACCACTGAGCCACCGCGGCGGGTAAGACGCCGACAACAATGCCGAAATTTGCAGGTAAAATTGCAGTTCGATGCATGGAGACAGTGCTGTGCGACGTATTTACTCGAACAGTCAAAATCGTTTCTTTCCGCACAAATAAAGCAGTTGTGACTTGGCAAACATCCCAAGAAGAAATATCGACAGCTATGGGGCTCAAATCATATTTAGCAGTGTGCCTGCAGTATACTGCCTTTTTTTTTTAAAGGTTGAGGAAACGTATTTTTCCTTTTAACGTTACGTGCACTACGGAAAGTTTTTTTGGCACATGGTTTATGGGGGTTTAACGTCCGAAAGCGACTCAGGCTATGAGGGACGCCGTAGTGAAGGGCTCGTGAAATTTCCACCACCTGGGGTTCTTTACGGACATCGCACAGTACATGGGCCTCTAGAATTTCGCCTCCATCTAAATCGACCGCCGCGGCCGGGATCGAAGCCCGGTCTTTCGGGTCAGCAGCAGAGCGACATAACCACTGAGTCACTGCGGCGGCTAATACGGAAAAGTGATGCTTCCAGATTCTCTCGTTGCATGCTCTAATTACGTCGTTCGTCTGTCCGCAAAACTTATTAGGATTCGGCGCTGTCCATCGAGAGACGCGTTGCTACCGGGTGCTGGATCGGATGCCCACTTGCTTTTTGTTATTTTAAAATCACAAGCACAGCTTTTTTTTTTCTTTGTTGTGTTCTGGCAATTACTGACATCGTGGCTAAGTGAGGCGCGTACCGGCAAAGAAACAGAATGGCGAGATACGATATTTTGGACAGCGGCAAGAAGTTCTTTAAATTGAACCTTATGTTTGGCAACGAACACAACAGGGTGACGGCATATATGGTTTAACATCTCATAGCGGCACATGGGCTAAGTGAGGAACGCCGTACTGTGGAGGGCCTCAGGATTAATTTCGACCACCTACGGTTTAACGTTAACTGATGTCGCGCAACACGCGGTTGTTTCTGCATTTTGATCGCGAGGGAAATAAGGCCCCCAGGGATGGAATTCGAACCCGCGGCCTGGGGATGAGCACCTGAACGCCACAGCCATTGAGCCACCGCGAAGATCTGAACACGATATTTAAAGGGGCAGTGTATGTGCGCGAATCGCCACTGAGTGAAGCGATGGAATTATCTACCGTACGCCAACCAGCCCCTTTCGAGACATGCAGTAGCTTGAAAGCAGGGATTCTGTACAATTTTCCCTCCATTAATTCCTCAATTCCGTTCGCCTTAATTCCACTGGAACCCGCCGCGGTGGCTCAGTGGTTAGGGCGCTCGACTACGGATACGGAGTTCCCGGGTTCGATCCCGACCGCGGCGGCTGCGTTTTTATGGAGGAAAAACGCTAAGGCGCCCGTGTGCTGTGCGATGTCAGTGCACGTTAAAGATCCGCAGGTGGTCGAAATTATTCCGGAGCCCTCCACTACGGCACCTCCTTCTTCCTTTCCTCTTTCACTCCCTCCCTTATCCCTTCCCTTACGGCGCGGTTCAGGTGTCCAACGATATATGAGACAGATACTGCGCTATTTCCTTTCCTCAAAAAACCAATTATTATTATTATTATTCCACTGGATAGCTCATGCAGACTAAGGAAAAAAAAAACGAGGCATGAGATAGAACAAGGAATGGACATTTATACAAGAAAAACTTTTACAAGTGGTAACATGCCGTGCCCACTTTATGCGAACAACGGAGTCCGCTGTTGCTCTATTAACTGTCTGTGATGCCTTGAAAGAAATTAGGTACGTACATAGCAGCGTTTGCCTTGGGCTTAGATGGCTCACTCGTCTTCCATTTTGTGTCCCCAGTGCTGCGCTTTGAAATACGTTGATTCGAGAGCAACTGTCGGGGATTGAGGGCCGGTGAAAGAATTTTATAAAGAGGATTCATCCTTGAGGTGTTTGCAAGTAAATGAGTAAATGATTTTCACTGTCTTCTGGTCTTGCAGCCCATATCTTTTGACTGATGAAGAGCTGAAACACTGAAACACCTAAAATATGCATAATAAAAAGAAACAAACACGCAGTGTCGCTTCTTGTCCGACTCGCCGTATGCATGCGAAGCGACGGGTCAAATGTTTACCGAAACCGGGTGTCAAGTCGGGCAGTTATTTGGAACCTAGAAGCCGAATTCCTCCGCACCAACAAAGTTTTTTTCTCTCTCTCTCGTAATAAAAGGCACGTCGTGATAATCGCAATCATCGTTTTTCAAGGATCGAAAACCCTCTCAGATCTGGTTTTCGTCCCGCTGGCTCCGAGCGACTTTGGCAGCTTTTGGGTACTACGCTTCCACTTATGCACTTTCGAATACACTCTGGACAAGCTAAACCAGAACCTAGAATTTTTATGTCAACGCGCACACCCAACGCCTTTTTTCTCGCGGCTCACGATTACTTCTTCTTACGCAAAGAGGAACTTTTCCCACGGCCGGTGCTTCCGCGCCCCTCCTGCTTTGCTCCTCCTCGCACCGGCATCGTTCTTCGCCGCCCATTCCCCACCGCATTGTGTCGCCTCATGCGCTGATCATGTGTCCACCCACTTTTGCATTCCCCACCATAAGATGGCGGCGGCCATTAAAGCCACCGAACGCGGACATTCCCTTCCTACCTCGCACCCCTCGCTTTTCGTGGCCTCACGCTCTAATGAAGAGCGCAAACGGTGCCTAATTGAGGAGGCGGCTCTTGCCTTTGATCTCTCGAGTCGTGTGCGCGTATGCATGCGTGTGGTAGAGAGCGGAGTTGAGTGGGAGGGGGCAGTCCGGCGGCCGGTGCTTCTGCTGCTGCTGGCTGGCGAGCGCGCAGCTATAGAGCCGGCTTCAGCGCGCCTGACTGTGTCTCAAGAGGGCGGGAGAGCTTCACACTTGCGTCCAGCTTGGTGGGGTCAAGGAGATGCTCCTGCGCGCTTGGCGATCGTACCGGGCACGCCAGGCTCGAGGGGAGAAACTGCGCGGGGGGCAGACGACGATTGTCTGGGTGGCTACCGCATTGCCGGTGCATGCGAGAGGCAGCCGGACTTTTGGAGGATGCTGGCAGCGCCTTCTCTTTTATCTTTTTACAACGATAGCTGCGCAGGGTAGCGTCATCGGCGTTAAATGCATCGCAGTCAGTGACGTATCTCCTCTTGAGGTCAGTGAGATAAGATAGATAAGATATATAGATAAGATATATAAGGTAGATAAGATAGATAGGTAAGATAGATAGATAAGATAGATAGATAAGATAGATAAGATAGATAGATAAGATAGATAAGATAGATAGATAAGATCGATATATAAGATAAATAAGGTAGATAAGATAGACAGATAAGATAGATAGACAGATAAGATAGATAGACAGATAGGTAAGATAGACAGATAGGCAGATAGACAGATAGACAGATAGATAGATAGATAGATAGATAGATAGATAGATAGATAGATAGATAGATAGATAGATAGATAGATAGATAGATAGATAGATAGATAGATAGATAGATAGATAGATAGATAGATAGATAGATAGATAAAGAGGAGGAGGGAAAGGCAAGGATGTTAACCAGAAAGGGCTTCCAGTTGGCTACCCTGCACTGGGGAAGAGGGATTAGGGGACTAAAAGGAGGAAGAGAGAAGGGAAAAAAGGCATAACACACACACGCACAACGCTGTCACAATCTGTCATTCAATCCAGTCGCTCTCAAGTAGGCAATTGAGGTCAGTGAGAACGCTATTAATGTACCACGGTGAGTGGCAGTTGCCGTACATATGAGATTCGGGAGTCTATTGTAGTGGCGCTCTCATGAGATGGTGGCAAGGGGGGCGCAGTTTTATGACCGTAAAAGATTTCGCTTCTTCCCCTTTGAGAGGCGCGAAAAGTTTAGGAGGTTATTTTCTCATTACTGTGTCGCTTTTTTAGCCCATCAGGCAGCCTTGTCCGCTCAGTCTTGCCTCGTAATTTCACTTTCATCCCATCAAAGCTACTCGACGTGCGACTGCCTTTTCTCTATCTCTCACCGCTTTTTTTTTAATTTTTCGTCTTTAATAGGGTAACGTTTTCACAGTGCCACTGCCCAGTATGGCTGTTATGTGCTTGGGACTCTACCAGCTGCGGTCCGAATCCCTTGCAGTGTACTGCGCCACTCAATGAGGCATGTAGTACAACCATCGTTGCTCTCAATAATAGAGGGTTTGTTGAGGAAGGCTTTTAACAGCTATGGGAACAGCTCTTGATTCGCAGGGGAAGAGCGATGCTGGAAGCAAAACAGATTTGCTAAAAACGCCAAGAGCAAATACGGTAGAATAAAAAAAATCAAAATAAATATTTTTTTGCGTAAATTTTCTGCAGTTGAGTTTTATTTAGAATCTGGATAAAAGCCAGAAAGAGAGACTCTCAACCGCTAGAGCGTGTGTGTACAGAGTGTCTGTGTACTGAAGAAATTACCGACTCGTACGCAAAATTTAGTTTCCTCTCTCTCCTGAAGGGATAAAAACTGCAGGGGTTAATGTGCAGTGAGCAGTGCACAGGTTCGAGCAGAACTACGTGGAACTTGCTGTTCGGTTCAAAAGGGTTACCCACCGCCGTATAGAAAAAGTCACGAAACATTTTTCATGCTCAAGCTTTAGTGATAGTTGCTTGTGCACAATGCCTTCAAATCAAATAAAACCAGTTTACTCAGACATGAACATGTTCAGAAAGAACATGCCCACGGGATGAGGCAAAAGCAAGAAGCTAATAGCATACTGCCTGACGAGGCCTCACCCCGGGTAACACATCAGTGACAGAAAGGTGAACAAATTCATTTCAAAACAAAAGGACAGGCTTTGTTAAACACGTCCAGCGTTTTCTCTATGAATATATTATACGCAGAAGATGCGTTCTCTGTTTTAAATACATCAATCCAGTTAGTTTCAGACATAAGACAATAAAATTTAGCAATGTTCTTTTGGTCATAGGTTTTACGTATGTAGACAGAAGTGTCCAGTTCCTTCATATGCGAAAAAAAAAAGTGCCGAGAAAGGGAAGATGATCGCTTATTCCCGAAGAGAAAACACCGGGTCTGGCATTACTGGGTAAAAAGATTTGTGAAACATGCATCGAGTATGGATTCCGTCCGACAGATTATTCTAGTGGAAATGTCAATGATGTTCTCGCAGGCATAAGATAACATCATTTCCATTAATGTGATTTGTGTCGGATTATCATTCGTAATATCGATATTCAGGTAGCCTAGTAATATAACATGCATTTTGTGTTGTCTGGTGAATTCCAAGTCTCAACAAACTGAAAAAAAAAAACACGGCCACATCGCTATGAGGGGGACGGTGCACCACCAGTATACCTATATTATGATACAGGATGATAGCTTCAAAATGATCAGTCACAAGTGAGAAGTTGTTCAGTATGTCAAAGCGTAGGCAGTTCTTTACTAACAGACATACTCCCCCTCCGCGTTTGTTTACTGTGAACTGTGATACTTAATTCAAATACCCTGCGAGTGGTATGACAGCTGAACCAAGATACCGTGAATGCCAAGAAGTGAAATTTGTACACTAGTGATCTCACTTTGACTTCAATACATTCGATTTTATTTTTGAAACTCTGAGCATTTAAATGATAAACAAATAGACTTATCTACCGAGTAGCTAGCAGCTCTGACTGAGTCATTAAATGACTCAGTAATGAAACAAGGCATGGAAACGAAAGGAGGATCATCGTATAAAACCTACTTACGAGGCCAGATTACAGTAGCTTATTCAAATCTTCCTCGCATCGTGTCCTGATGGCATTTGCACCTGCTTCTTTTCGAGCGTAAACTTTCCCTTCCTTTGTCCAGGCAAATTCTTTTTTCTTTGGCTGCACATTTCGCAAGCCACAACAGCTTTTTGTTTAGAGTAGCCAAGTTGTCAACAAAGTAGAGCTTAAGGCCTGTACGCTTTGCCATCCACGTTGTTTTTGTCGATCTTGTCGCAAACCTGATTAGTACAGCCGGCACCGTGTTTGGTCGAGCGGGCAGACGATGCATACCTTAAATATCGCTCCCTGTGAGGCATGGCAAATCGAGCTGATTCGCAAGGTGATTCAATTTTGCCACCAGATATTCATTTGCTGATAGGCATAATCCGCGAATTTCCATGTTCTGGCAGCGATTGTATCGTTCCCTACCATTCAGTTCAAGTTACAACTTTCCAATTTCATCTGTGTCACGTTTCTTTTAACACCGATCTCTTTTTCACGCCTGTCTGATGCCGGAAGCAGCTGATCACAAGTGTCGGACATGCGTCCAAGAGACACTTCGGTGTTGGTTACAGCTTGTTTTAAGAATGATAGGTCATCCAACTTTGCTGAGAGAGTGGCTAAGGTTTTGCTTGTCTCAGCAAGTTGCTGAGTCAAAGCAGGGGAGGGAGGACTTGCATGGGGCCCTTCGTCGGCGCGGGGTTTTGGTAAACGACATGTTGGGCATCTCATGGTTTTTCTTTCTTCAATGTTCCTCTTTTTATACGCATGCCCACTGACATCAAGCACATTTACCCAGGTGGTAATTAATACTGGCGGCAGACTGCACATTCTATCATCTCTTCTCCAGCTTGAAAAAAGCTGATAGCAGGAAAGGCATGCATCATCAGGCAAAGTTGACATGGCGACGAAACAGCGTAAGGGTACTACATAAGACTTCCGCGACTCAGAGGCAGCAACAGCAGCGGCGGTGGCGCAAAAAGATACAGCACAGTAAAGCAAGAAACCAACCTGTAACATGAAGGCAGGTTTTTAGGTTGCTGGTCGATAGCCGTGGCCGCCACCACTAATGCCAGACATGCGAAGGGATGCTGCGTTGCATCTGGTTTTTGTAGGCGGAACAGGGTGCTACCACTGAAATGGCTGCACAGATTGTCTAGTGAAGTTGGCAGCCCTCGAAAAGACTGGCCATCCGTTGACACTGTAATATTGTCACGTAGTGGTGGCAATCCGGAAAGCAGAAGGATAGCGAAAATGGCGCCTAAATAAAAACTCTTTGTTCGGGCTGACTTGCGCCCACAGTGGACTGAAATCACTCGGCGGCGGCGTAACAGCAAGCGCACTCTGCGGTCGTCGAACAGAATGGCCGCCGCTCCCGGCCGTGCTGATAGCGAACTTTCGAGATGAAGCGTGCAAAGTTACTAGAACATTCTGGAACGAGGTAGAAGCGGCTCCGCCTGGATGCGATCAATCGAGATAAATCTGGTCGCGTTTTGCATCGCAAACAGAACGATAAAGCGGCGTGACGGCTGTTTTGAAGAATGAACAAACAAACACTACAAAGGTTCGCGGCAATATGAAGGCAGGCTTTTAAGCTGCTGGTCGATAGCCGTTGCCGCCACTGCTACTGTCTGGCGCGTCACTCACTTTCAACCAGGTTTAAGAGGAAGCGTGGCTAGCGGACGCAGCTGTTATCAGTTTACTTGTCCGCTGCAGCACACGCAAGCGTTGATTAGAACCAGTCTTGTTAGGCCTATAGGGAATATGGATGGATGGATGGATGGATGGATGGATGGATGGATGGATGGATGGATGGATGGATGGATGGATGGATGGATGGACGGACGGATGGATGGATGGATGGACGGACGGACGGACGGATGGATGGATGGGCGGATGGATGGATGGATGAATGGGTAGGTGGGTGGATGGATGGATGGATGGATGGATGGATGGATGGATGGATGGATGGATGGATGGATGGATGGATGGATGGATGGATGGATGGATGGAACGGATAAGGCTGAACCCTTTAAATCGGGCGGTGGCTCAAGCCATCTAGCCATGACTCGTAAAATTTTACTCTTGTCTTGATTTTCGCCACCAATCAGATAACCTTCGCTTGGTTACTTCTACCCGCTTAATATCTATTTTTCCTTCACTGTCTTTAAAACCCCAATGCTTTGAATAACTCAGCCCCGCTTCCTTTTACTGTACGGTGAAGCCCTTTGCAGAAAAGTATCAAGTGTTCAGCCGTTTCCTCCTCCTCTCCGCACGCACCGCACGTGTCTATCTCGTAGTACCTGACTCTGTATGTCTCAGTCCGCAAAACTCTCGTCCTGGCCTCGAACAAGAAAGAGATTCCCCTAGAATTATCATAGATATTTTCTTTGCCAATTCCCTGCTTAAAGATCCTGTATGTTCCCAGTGCCGATTTCGTCAGCATCCATCGAAATGTGACCGCCGCGGCCGGGATCGCACCCGCGTCTTTCGGGTCAGCAGTCGGGCGCCGTAACCACTGAGCCACTGCGGCGGCGAAGTGGTCGGTGATATGAGGCCATACGGGCATATGTGCCTTATGCCATATCAGTCCTGGTTAGGTTAACAGAACTTGAATCACTTGAATCAACCTCGTCACTTCGGCCGATTCGCTGTCCTCAACTGCTTTTATTCTTCTTTGCTATCAAATGTGTCATCTTAATTGACCATGACTTATCAGTGTTGTGTAATATACGTCCTGCCCACATTTCATCCCTTATTCTGTACTCATGCTTGCGTTTTTGTTCTGTGTCTTTATTATAAGAATCACAGCGTACGAGTTATAATCGTTTATCGTTCCACACGGTTTGCTTTCGTGCATGTAACGCAGATAAAGACCACTAAATCATTGCGTTGATGTCGTCCAGTAATTTGTGTGTGGAGTTGTGTGCGCGCATGCGCACGAAAGGTTTACGCGCTGGTACATATTGGCGGTCCGTGTTCCTCGTCGAGACATCTAACTCGACTTTTCGTCTGCTTTAGTTTCTTTATTTTTTTTTTGCTATGCAGTCCTTTTTCGATATGCGTGGCTATGCGCTTTTGCGTCATAAGGTGTCTCCCATGAGCGCCTCACCAACTCTGCGGGCATGTTATTCATGAAGCGTAACTACGCCAGCAAAGACCGCGCAACGTTCTCCGCAGCTTCGCCTGGCTGCAGTTTCAGGGTGTGCGGCTTCGTGAAATGTGAACACACATGGAGATGTGTTTATGCGATGACCTTTATTGCCAAGTGAGAAAAACCCGAGTGACGAATGACTGCGACCGGTGTAACGTGCCGAGGAGGAGTCGAAGTTGTTTACCGTTAGTGAGTTTTGGGGCAACACAGAATTCCCAAAGCGAAACGGGCCCGCGACAACTGAACCTAGTGCAAACGACAGCAGGTGAACATGGTATATATGCGATTCTGCCAGCACCCTGTCCTTTTCTTTTTTTTTTGCTCACTGAATATTCGACAGAATACGAGAACAAGCGGCTAGAAAGGCGCAACTACACCTTCAACAAGACGAATGTCTGTCGATTCGCACAGTGAGCACTCTCTTGCGAAGAAGCTCCGTTAGCGACATTCAGTGCGTTCACTTGTGCAGCGCCAGTTTCGTTATGCGTTCACAAGACGACTAAATATAGAAACTCGCAGAATACTCACCTCCACTCGAACCGAAGAATTGACATCGCAACTGTACCACCCTCTGAACGTTGCGCCTCACCCATGGCGTGGCCTCATCCTGCAGGGGCAGCTGGTCATTACGTATAGCAAGGTGCGTCAACAGTTAATTGGATAAGTCACGAGTTCTTTGCGTCCATTAGGAGTTGTCGCTGTCACCATGCATGCCGAGGGCACGAATAAAGTTGGCTACATATTGCAAAGGACCTTGAAGTCCATTTTTAGTTTAGTAGCATCTGCTGTAACCATATGACCTGCAGTAAAGTGTAACATTTCAACGCATCCCGCAGAAATCTACCTGCACAGCGAGCTCTTCAGTCGGCTATGGCTACCACTGAAATGGCTGAATTTGTGAAGTCGGGCGGTCTGCATTTTGCTCAAAGCTTACAACGCTTGAAACTACTGTGCCAATCGAGTGGGATAATTGTATCTGATTTGTGACAGTTGCTTGTCATGCACGTTACGTTATGGGACTTTCTCTATTGTTACTGATAACCTCAGACTTTATAGAAGAAGAAAGGAAGAAATGAAACATCGCTGCGGCAGAAACATGGTTTATGGTTTATGGGGGATTTGACGTCCCAAAGCGACTATGGCTATGAGGGACGCCGTAGTGAATGGCTCCGGAAATTTCCACCACCTGGGGTTCTTTTACGTGCACTGACATCGCACAGCACACGGGCCTCTAGAATTTCGCCTCCATCTAAATTCGACCGCCGCGGCCGGGATCGAACCCGCGTCTTTCGGGCCGGCAGCCGAGCGCCATAACCACTCAGCCACCACGGCGGCTGCTGCGGCAGAAACAGAGACGATGTAATCAATAAATACGGTTTTATTTATATCACAAAGGCGCGACAGTGTGCAACAAACTCTGTTGAAATCGACACCGACTTTGGCATCGATGACGCCCCAGCAACTGCGCGTACTGAGGACAACCTTGAAGATACACTAAGAGCGCTAGTGTGCAGCACAAATTAATAATGATACTAGGAACTGGCTTACACAAGCTCTGTGCCAACTTACAGAAGCAAAGAGAAAAAATAAAAGGGCGCTGCACGCGATGGCGAGAGATTGTCGCCATTGCGCAGAAGGTTAGGCTTAGTACATACACAAAAACACGCTTAAATCGCATTCTGTCCTTGCAGTTGCGGCTTTCGAAACATAAGATATGTCGTTTACATCTATAATCTTTTGTACTTCCGCCAAGCTTGGCAGATAATCGAAGCGGCCATCTGGGCTGAAAAAAAGCGCAAATATCAACGCTTTTCGCAGGTTATATCGCACGAATTCGGCCAAAACAGGCGATAAACATTGTCTTTTACCGCAGTGCAATACAAATGCGCAACTCAGCGTGACAGGCAGTAAAATAGCACGTTTGCATACAATACATTAATGGTATTGTCGGATGCCGCGATGAAGCTACAGTAACCAAGGCTAAGACGGAGACATATCTTATGATGCTTTAAGTCCTTTTAACATAAATTCTGTTCAGTGCTTAGTGTCTGATTTGTCCTGTCCTACGCTCACGCAGGCTCCGCATGGGAGGTAGTAATTTGCTCATACGCTGAGATGTCCGAACTGGTTGATTGCTCGGGAATCAAAACGTTAGGAATTTAGAGGGTGATGTTGCAGAAGGCTAACGATTTTAAAGTCTTAAGACAAGCAATAAAAGATTGAAAGTTTGGGCATTACAAAAAGATGGAGCTCCGGCCTTGGAATGTAATGTGCGAAGTGAAGCTCTCAACAGTTCTTGTGAGAATGCTGGAAACAGATAACACAAAGGGAGTCACTGGCCGCGGCTGCCACAGAAACTGCATGGCAAAAAACAACCCTGAAAATAGGAGACACTCAGCTATCTCTGAGCATCAAGGGCAGTGTAACTTTGGAAAAAGGAAAAGAAATTTTAAAAATGATAACAGCGGTAAGAAGAGATATGGAAGGCGGGGGAGGGGGAGAAGATACAGATGCACAACCTTGGAGCAACAGTTCTGTCACATAGCAATGAAAAAAACAAGAATCTTTGCATAGGGCACAGTCGAAGGCATCGCAACAAGGTAACCTCGCTTGAAGAAAGAGAAACAGAGCATACACGTCAAAAAGAAGCGACACAGAACACTGCATACTGTGCACTGGATCACAAATGGGCAGAGCGCGCACCATGTAAAACAAAACAAAACAAAAAGCAACCCAGGGGACACCGCGTAGAACAGAGTCTTTGATCAGCGCCTAAAATGGCACACCGTCATCAGCGGCGTGACGAGGAAGACCGCGAGCAGGAATGAAACCTATCGTTTCATATTACTATCACTGGCGAAGTTGCCATTCAAGAAGGCAGCCCGCTTTTTTGGTTTTGTTCTTGAAATGGCACTTGCTGAAAGTACCAGCGATATTGCTTTTCTAGTATTCAACACTAATCGCAACAGATGGCGCCACACCACCGGCAACGTGCTGCAATCTATGGACCGCCTTTCTCAGGAACAGTCGACACCACCCTCCACAAATGTGTGCAGGGCTGGGAGTGAAACATGGTGGTGATATCATAAGTCACAGATTTGAAGCAAAAGTGCTCGTGCTTCCGAGACCGCGTAGGTTATGTACGAGGCTTGCGTGATTCGTCGTCAAGTGCGAATAATGTTCGAAAGAGGAAAATGGCACTCCGCGGATAGAGCAGTACAGAAAAGACCGCGCCTGGCTTCAATTGCCAAACAAACGGGAAAACTGTGCACGAGTTTGGGAACACACGATAGTGCTTACCTATAGGAAACAAAAGAAAAATTCACAAGCTTCTGTTTTCATAAGATACCGAATCATCCGCATCATTTTTCTCTCAGCGTAGAGTAATTTTCTTCAGGATGAAACACTCAACTCTCGACGACAATGACACAGCATGTTTCTCTTGCGTTTTTGCGTGAACGCAACACAACTGAACACTCGAGACACCTATCGTGCTTCATGCTGACTTAGAACATAACTTCACCCGAAACTAGGAGTCCACAGCCGGCTGAAAAAGTTGAGGGATGAGTAAAGCCGCGAGATACGAGACTTTTCTTACAGCCTAGGCCATACTGCAGTCAGAATTGCTGCGAGCGAATGCCGCCTGAACTTCGTCAAGGTGGCAACAAAAGTGTGATAACTAATCTGTTCCTAAACTGTGGAAGCCAAATGTACTAGTAGGATCGCGTGAGCTTCTAGTGCACCTTTGGGAAGCATGCTCCACTCATTTCTGGAAGCCTGCTAATTCCTTTTGCTTCAGTATTTACAATGTGCGCGTCCGGGCAGTCTAGGTGTAGTTATTCGCAGCTAGCGAGCGAGTTTTGCACCTGCACATAGCACATAAATAGCGTGCCCACTGCGAAACAATTCCCCAGCCGTGCGGTTCACTATAAGGCATGTACAGGCCACTCTGCATTGCAAGGATGCCAACAGAACATCGGAAGCATCCAAGCTGCCTACAACGAGCGCAGCAGCCTTTGTTACCTCTACGGATGTGACGCGTGCAGGGGGAAGTGATGTGTGACTGTGTTCTAGGTGCAGTATAGTATCAAGATATGTCTGTGCGGTCCGCGCACACAGTCGTCGTGAAACGCTATCACGCAGGTCTGGAAAGATACAACTGCACAGAGAACGGTCACAAAGCTGAATAGAATAGAATAAAATACAAGGGTGACTGAGGCTTCTGAAAATGCTATAGCGGTGGTCCCGAGTCGAACACTTACGAATGGTGAGGCGTACGTTTTCTCTCGCTCACACTTTCCCTCCCTGGCGACCCCCTTCACCTCCACCCACTCATAGTGACCAAGCGTATTTGCGTGTTTCTCTTCGTGAGGGAAGAAATCCCAGCATTAAAAGTTTCTGCACGTGAGGACAAGAAGCGCGAAGAGAACACTGCAGATTCCAATTAGTGCTCAAATTTCGAATCGTCCTCAGTTTCATTGCTCCTGGCAGCTTTCAATGTAACCAGCTGTAAAACAAACACGGACACTTCTAGGCAATAAGAGAAGCATAGAAAGGTATTGCTCAGCGCTTTTAGTGCAAAACAAAAGATGCCACTTTCTATTGCGAACAAACGCTTCCGATGGCACAATGCAGTGAATTAGATGCTCACATTTATGAAACGAAGCAGTGAATCTTATGACGTTCTTAAGCAAGATGCAATGGAGGCTCACTTCGCTTGCCTTTCATCACTTTAAAGTACAATGTGCGAAGATGAGAGAGAAGAAGATCTGGGGCTGGTTTGAAGGGGCATTTTCTTGTTGTGCAGTGCACACTTTTCAGGCTGCTGATTCTTTTTTTCCACTCAGGTGAAGCTGTACCATGTTCTACACGGGAGTCGCATTCGCTGTATTGAACAACCCGACTGGCTCAGGTGCCAATCTCAAATACAGTTTCTATGAAATGCACAACATACAAAACTCTCTTGACAGGAGTCAAAAGCACAGCAGAGAAGCACGCTTACTCATTGCAAGGGCACGAAAAAGAGCAAAGTAAATATCTTAATCCCATTCAAAACAGGAGGGCCCCCAAAACGCGATGACGAAGGTGACGACAACGAAGGCAACGCCGCGGAACAGGCTTTCTGATTGCAGGCAAAAGATTACCGTCTAATCGCGTTGCAGAAATAGCCTGCGGAAAAGATCAATTTCTTTAGAGCCTTGCAGAACAATGATAGCGTCTACACCGAAGCTTATGCAGGGGGGCTGTGACTCGGGCGCTCCTCGTACTTGATCCAGATTACTAAACCCTTCGTTCAACTCATATAGCCCTAAACGTTTCTAGAGTAATATACAAGAAATTAACGTCACGACTAGAAGCTCAGTAAAGTGGCAGTAATAAAAAATTTGTTTTCGCTTGACATTGCTTTCACTGCATTGTCTGCCCCCTCCCCTTTTTTTAACATTCTGTATTGAATGGAAGCGGATTTGAAGTTTAGCCACAATGAAAGTTTCATTTAAATCAGGGTGGGCTGAGGCACAGAATCGGTGTATACGCTAACGTGATGCCATTTTCATTTGACCCATGACTTCAGGTCCTTTCCCTATCGCCTTCGTCCTTTACCACCGTTCGTTTCTGGATCCCCTCAACTCAGGTACCGTGTGCCATCGACAAACTGGCAGACACTAGGCATCAACAGGACAAGGTCTCTTTATGTTTACATCACATACACTCACACTGCCGCGAACAAAAAAACAGGCACACGGTGCGCGTTGTACGCACACTCACATACACAGACACACACACACCACAGTTGCCAACGGCCGAAAGTGGCGGGCAACGAGTGGCCAACAAGCTAGGAGTCCGCAAACCCCGAGCTGACGACCCTCTTCAGCACCTCCATGAAGAGCGTCCTCTCCTGGCGCTCAGAGCGGAGCCGCAGTTCGCGCTCCTGGCGCTCGATCTCGAAGCGCGCCTTCTCGAGGGCGAGCCGGTCCTCCTGGAGCTTGAGCTTGGCTCGCTCCAGGTCGAGCTCCTCGCGGCGCAGCTTGAGCTCCTTCTCGCGCACGTTCATCTCCTTGGCCTGGCGCGTGAGCAGGAACGAGACCACCTGGCTGGGGAAGTCGGCCGCCTTGACGTCGCCCATGGCGGCGGCCATGGCGAGCTCTTCGAGACCTCCGTCGTCGTCGGTGAGGCCGCCGTTGATGCCCGCGTCATTGCCGTTGCCATTGGCGTTGCTGCTGATGGAGAAGGCCGATGGGGCAGTCATGCGCGCGCGCTTGGCCGATGGGGCCGTGTGCTCCTTCGCAGAGGGCGTGCCGTTCTGCGTCTGCTGCTCGAGCTCGCTGCCACCTGCGTCCAGAACACTACAGTGAACCCAGGACACGGCACAAAATCGTGCGTTTAAGATGTTACTTAATCAAATAATGAATGTGAAAATGAAGGTTCATCTGCCGAATAAAAGCCTACAGAAATGCTGCGCACATCCGGACGATACATACACAGAAGCACAGACGAGCGCACACCTGTTCCTCTTTGTTCTTTCTGCTGTTCTGAGCATGCTTAATCCGGTTGTGCGCAGCTTTTCTGCATGAATGTAGACCAACCTTCCGGTCCGGAACCCTTCTATGCTACAGCGGCAGTGCCTTGCTCGTTGAAAGCAATAAACCAGAATATCTCGGCTGAGTTTGTCTAGCTAGGTGAGCGCCGGCACTTCGTGTGTCCGCCGCGCAAATAGCGAGACAGACCCAGCCCACATCTTCTGATTTATTGCTTTCAACGAACAAGGCACCGCGCCTTTGTGTGCTCGCGAAAGACGGGGGTTCGATCCCGGGCCGCGGCGGCTAATTTCGATGGAGTCGAAATTCAAGAGGCCCGTGTACTGTGCGACGTCAGTGCACGTCAAGAACCCCAGGTGGTCGAAATTTCCGGAGCCCTTCACTACGCCGTCCCTCATAGCCTGAGTCACTTTGGGACGTTAAACACACATAAACCTTAAACTCCCTGTGTCCGTAATAACCAAACATGAGACCTTATCTATAAAAAAAAGCGAGCGCGTGATGTACAAAAGACAACCGGAATTTAGTAGTCTTACTCTCGCGGCTGTTATGCAGTTATTCAATTCAATTCCATTTATTTTCCAGAAAATTCTGGCGGCTGCCTGGACTAAAAGCTGTAGGTATACAGCTTGACGAGGCCCAGGCAGCCGTTACAAGGCATAGAAGCAGACTTTGTTGAGAACATTTACATACATACACACACAAAAAAAACGAACACATAGTCAGGTTACAGTTTTCACAAAAAACAGGACAGCCAGAAAGCACAAAATCATCAATAAGTTACAATAGGGAAATACAGAAAACATATTTACATAAGATACAAGGGAGCAGCTGTACTTCGGCGCGAATTATACGTCAGGAATTATTTTTGAAGAAATAATTCACGCAATGCTTTCTTAGTAGGGTTATTTATGTCTTTATATCTATTTAAAATTACTGGAAGACTGTGCTGTAGTGCTTGGAACTTATAGTCAGTGCGAAAATGGGGAACTAACCAAGTGTCTGTGTTGCGAGTATTAACTGTGTGATCGTTCTGTTTCAGTAGCGCAGTGCCTTCTATCATAGACCTAAAGGATGACGACAGATGAAATGAAAGCAATATTCGGAATTCATACATACTTTGAATTTTTAACACACTGAATGTTTCAAAAGCTTGCCGTGTGTGGCTTAGGTAATCAAGATTGGCAATGTGACGTATAGCTTTCTTTTGCAGCAGGTAAATTTTTTCTAGGTTGGTCTTAGTTGTTGTCAACCAGACTAATGAGCAATAGCACAAATGCCGCCTTTCTCTCCACTATCTTGCTCAAGAGATGTACAGCCTTGGTCAATAGTCTTAAGGCCAAAGGCTTTTCTCTTCAGCCGTGTAACAGAGCCATTACGGCACTATTAAAAACTGAATGACCTTGAAACGATAGCAGAAGGTTTCTTCTTGCGGTAGAGAAGCTTCATCCATGACTTGTGCTTTGAATGATCCGCTACACGGAGCATTCTAAGAACGTTCATTTCGCTGCATCTGAACGCCGTGGCCTTAGGACTTTTTATCAAGACTGTACCTTTGGAAAATAAGTGAAATGAACAGTCTGTGAAGTCTCCGAAGGGTGGTGTATTTATGCCAAGGCCTATTATTGCGCACAACTTAACAAGTATACCATGAGAAGCACGAGCTACGAAGCACTGCGGTTGGTGGGAAAAGAAAACGCAGTCTGAAAAGGGCTGGGGATACTACAGCTCAAATCATAGCACGAGGCGAAGATTGCAGCACGTAAACAAGTTTATTCAAATATTTGAGGCGTCTAGCTACGTGTTCCGGCCCAGACGTCCTTCAGTCACTTCCTAATGTCCCTCCGCTTCACCTTGGAGCACGCGCCAAGTTGTCAGTCAGGTGTGCCACGCTTAACCACGAGTGACGAACGTTGTGAAAAACGCACGCGAAATGCTCGAGCAATAAACAGGCTTTCTGGATCGCAGCCCTGAATTCACGAAGTGTGCTCATCAGGATAGCCACGTTTAATACCATCGTTTGTGAATCATGAGGTCACTGTGAGTATTAGCAACTTCACGGCCCTGGGCAGAAGCCACAAGCAAGCAAAATTCTTGCTTACGGGCAAATTTGCTCAATAAAAGGACAGCGTAATTTTAGACTAGAGATAACAGTGCTTGGCAGAGTCCAAAAATTGTGCCCCTTACACATACATATCGATCGTTTCCGGATGCCACGAAGGAAGTTTGTTGGGGCAAACAGAAGAAAGTGAATGGCTGTAGCATCACTAGCACCAATAGACCCTGTAATGTCCAAGCACCGAGAATATGCGAGAGAAATTATGAACTACCATTATTTTTTTCCTAGAGGCCTCATCATTTGAAGAATAAAAAACGTCGATTTTTTAAAGCATGATTACCATAGATATCAAATCAGCGGATTATACAATTTCCGAGCGTCCAAGAACAATAAAACTTCGCACAAATACTAAGGCGCGTATATTAAATCAATATCAAGATTCAAATCTGTTCCAGCGCCCACAGAAACGTTGGGCTGTGTTGCGCTAGGGTTAGCTTTTGAACCGAGCCTTTTTCCAGCAAGTTGCTTGCATTTCTGGCAATCGCAACCGGGTCCTTGCTATAATGAATACGCCGGGAAAGGCCGTTTCTGTAATAATGTGCGGAAATGATATATAGATTTACGAGTACAAATGAAAATTATTCAGATTTTGACACCCTCCATCGTGTGCGATAGGCCGGGGCCACGGAGCAAGACTATACATGAGGTGAAACTCGTCTGCGCGAGCAGATAAAAGTCACAGTTGTATGCGCCGACGGGGGCGCATGCAGTGGCGGCGCCTTGCGGCGCCGCGTAGAAGCAGCAGTGAAAAAAATAAAAATGCAGCGCCCGGGCTGGCGGCTCCGGCGGCGCGCGCTCAAAGCAGACGACAAGCAGACGACACGGGTGTTTGCTTCAGCGGGCACGCCGTGACATTGCATTTCAGTAGTTTCTTTCCAGGCCGCCAGGCGCCGCCAGCAGGATAGTGGCGCCGCGGGCTTGTGACCTTTTCTGGTCGCCGCAGACGGCGGAGTTTCCACTCATTATAGGTTTATGAGGGTTTAACGTCCCATAGCGGCTTAGGCTATGAGGGACGCCGTACTGAAGGGCTCCGGAAATTTCGACCACCTGGGGTTCTTTAACGTTCACTGACACCGCACAGTACACGGGCATCTAGAATTTCGCCTTCATCGAAATTCGACCACCGCGGCCGGAATCGAACCCGCGTCTTTCGGGCCAGCAGCCGAGCGCCATAACCACTGAGCCACCGCGGCGGCCTCCACTCATTATAATCTTCCTCCGTGGCCGGGGCTAAGGAGGGAGCCCATGTCACCGGAACGGCAATATTAGCAGATTCACAAGTAATACACACACACAGGCAGGTGGCCCGTAAGACATCGGCCTAAATTCGTCTGTTAACCTACCCACGTGCGTCACAAACCTGTCTCACACGCGCACATGAAGCAGAGAAAGGGAACACATATTTTACAAAAGCAGCTTCCCTTTTCCGTTGTGCGGAGGTGATTACATCAGGGATTTCCCCAACGGAGACGATTCAGTTCAGGCTATTAGCCTTACGCGAAGACAACGTGCCATTTATCTTCATCAAAATCATATCTTCCAGGTTCGATGAGCGATCTGACAGAGGGGCTTGGGCGCCTGCGTCGTGTCCGGTTTAGCGCTGAGGACCTAGGCGATTAGCCTTACGCGAAGACAACGTGCCATTTATCTTCATCAAAAGCATATCTTCCAGGTTCGATGAGCGATCTGACAGAGGGGCTTGGGCGCCTGCGTCGTGTCCGGTTTAGCGCTGAGGACCTAGCACGTGGTATAAGGCTTACAAACGGACTATGCATACATTTTTGCATACATCTCAAAGGTCTCTTGACACCAGGGGGTATTTACTAAGCCGCGCCGCACATCAGCACCGGCCGACAAGTCTGCAATTCACCCCACGATTCTAAGCGACGCGCACAGGCGTAAGGCTACCCCGCAGCAAACCGGGAACGCCAAAGAACTGCGAACTCGTTGTGCCGCTTCGGGTTAGCAGGTTCCTTTCGATGGCAAGTTGAAGGTGCAGTGGTGAGCAGCCTTGTCTAGAGCGCGCCGACGGTGCTCTGCAGGGCAGGTCAGCGCCATCTAACGTTCGGCTCTGGAATTGAGTTATGCGTCCCGTGCGCATGCGCGGCAAAAACAGAGGGAAGCCTGCTCATAGTTTCCTCGTCGATCCCTCGTCTTGCGAGTTCGTTTCGTGCCGCCAGGGCCGCACTGCCTGCATTTGGGACGCTGTGACGATGGACAGGGCGTCGCCATGCCGCCGTGTTTCACGACTGTAACGAGACGGACAGGCAAGCAAGCGCGAGTGATAGCGGATGATCGCGCGTTTCTGTATCCAGGTTCCTCGATCTGTACGAATGCCAAATGCGGTGTCCCTTTTAGCTGATAGCGCAGCGCAAATACACGCCATCAAACAATACGCCTGCAACGCATGGTGCGTGTGGTAACGCGCAACCTTATATGGACAAGACGAAAGCAGACAACCAACTAGGCCCAATTCTCGCACACGCAGTCTCATCCGTGTTTGAAACGCGCGATCACCCGATATCACTTGCTTGCATAGCCGTCTCGTGATTAGCGCGAAACACGTTGGTTTTCTGGCCGCCGTTACATATATTCAGCGCAGCCCTGGTGGCGTGAAGCGCAAGCACTGATCGGAAAGGATGCCGAGAACCCACGAGCAGGTACCGCTTTATTTTGGCCGCGCATGCTCACGGGACGCATAACTCGAATCCAGAGCCTAACGTTAGATGGCGCTGACTTGATCCGCTGAGCACTGTCGGCGCGCTCTAGACAGGGGTGCTCACCACTGTGCACGCAGCGAGGACAGATGGTGTTGAGATTTGCTAGATTTCAGAGTGACGGCAAAAAAGTTATCGCATTGATTTTCGTCGTGCCACCAGACATGGAAGGTACTATCGGCAGCAGAAGTTTACGGGACGCGATTTCTTAAGAAAACATTTATTGTAGCTTTATCTGGCTGCCCAGTCGCCTGATATTGTTGCCAGAGGAAGTAGCATATATAGGCCTCCAGAACTTCCACACATTTCAGGCAGTTGCCTTGCGTGATTGTGCCCGAATAAAGTTTTTTCCGCGCACCCTGGTCCCGTAAACTTTTTCTGCCGATAGTACATGGCTGCCAGCACGAAGTGTTGCGAGAACAGGTGAAACAAGGCTTTACAGGTAAATTGCATAAAGTGACGCCCTTCAAACCTTATGCCCAAGGTGCTGCTTGAACAAGGTTAAAAAATTGTGCAGAGTTCTAAATTACAAACCTAAAATAGTGCCGCTGCGAAGGCAGATAGGCACGACATCACAACGAGGATTGTCGTTCTGGAAACACCAGGCGTGGAGAGGAGGAATGCGGTACGCTGACAAAGCTTCCAGTGACTCTTCTAAGATGCTCAATGAGGTAGTCCCTATAATTTGACAGCGATCACTGCTTAGCGTAAAGTATAACTTCAGCTATTCCATCCCCGTTTATAATGATAAAAAGAGGGGGAGGAGGAAAACGAACAGGCAGAGATTCTCTGGCCTTGACTTTGATAAAGATCGCAGGGACAAGAATGACAGAAGCACACAGGGCGCAAGGCACTAAGTGCTTGAGCGCTCTAACCGCGGCCTCCTTCTGCCATATTTGTCCCATTCCTGTTTCCTCAATATGTTGCACCAAACGTCTTTCCGATCATTGCGCTGTATCACAAAACTAAAAGGTCGGTGCTGCACTGACAACGTAATTCAGGCAAAACCAAGTAAAATAACGGCACTCATTGATGTTACACCACACTAATACACGCAAGACGGCCTTCAATTTTCTACCTATCACAAACATTATGACTATATATCCTTCAACTCCACGTCACCATGCAGTGGGAGCTGTATCTGCGCTGCTCCCCAGTGCGGACGCGCACGTCAGACAAACTGTGCAGGGTGACAGTTGCCAAAGCGAATGCACCGTTGGGGTGTCCGAGTGCCGCAGCTTCGCCCGAACCGCCGTCCTCAACAAGCCCTGCTTTTGTGACCGCCGCACATCGTAGAGGTCAAGAAATGTAGCAGCACTGGTGCCTGTTCACATCCTTCGCAAACGCGTTCACGACCAACTGTCGACTGCGTCATGGCACGAGACAATACATATCTTCAGCATACCATCAGTGAGCACGCACTGATTGGTCCCGATGCGGCAGGCGTGCGTGCAGCTGCCGGGTACCTGGCGCCATCTGGCGCCCTCGAGGCGATCTGCGCATACGCATTGGTGGTGGGCGGGCTTCCGGTACTCCGGTAACGCTAACAGTAAACACAAGCCACCTTTAGCATACCGTGTACCATGTTAGAGTTACCGTTACCGGAATACCGGGAGCCCGCCCACTACCTGTCCGCATGCGCTCATTGGTCCCGATGCGGCACTCGCGGGCGCAGCTGCCTAGGGAGCCTCCATGTACCGTGGAGGCGGAGGCTCCTACAGCTGCCGGGCACTTGGCACCACTTGGTGCCATCAAGGCGATTTGCGCATACTCATTGGCGGCGCGCGGGCTACCGGTACTCCGGTACTGCTAACGGCAACACGGTACACAGTATGCTAGAGGTGTCTACCTTTAGCATACCTTGAACTGTGTTACCGGTGCCGGAGCACCGGGAGCCCGCGCGCAGCCAATCCGCGTGCGCAAATCGCCTTGACGTCGCTAGATGGCGCCAGGTATCCGGCGCCCGCGCCTGCAGCATCGGAACCAATCAGCGCGTGCGGACTGGCGGTGGGCGGGCTCTCGGTACTCCGGTACCGGTAACACGCTACATGGTATGGTAGAGGTGTCTAATGGCGTGCCTCACGGAGCTGCACTTGTTTTCTGATACCAGCGCGGCTGCGGCGGCTCCCGATGTGCATCAACGAATTTTTCTCGCAAGGCCTAGCACTATCATGCGTGCGCTAGTGCCACGTTCTGGCGACGACCACACGATGAAATCGCGGAATCATTTATGCCACAAGCACGAGATCGCGCGTGCCAAGGTGATGAGCGCTGTTTAGAAATGCAATAATAGTTGACTGCAAGCAAGGGGGTGCAGGAAAATCCGTATTTTTCAGATATTCGTGGCATACTTCGTACGGAAAACGCGTGGTACGACACAAATAGAACAGCAGATTCTGTTCACGAACTATTCAAAATATTGAATAGTTCGATATTTCTACTTTGTATGACATTAGGCACCTTTAGCGTACCGTTACCGAAATACCGGAAGCCCGCCTACCACCAGTGAGCACGCGCTGATTGGTCCAGGTGCTGCAGGCGCGCGCAGCTGCCTGGTTCCTGGCGCCGTCAAGGCGATTTGCGCATGCGTATTGGATGCGCGCAGGCTCCCGGTACTCCGGTACCGGTAACAGTAACACGGTATGCTAAAGGTGTCTATTGATGTGGAAAGACCATGTAACTAACATGTAAAGTACCGGCTTCAGTTTCAGTTCCGTTCTCGTGAAAGTTTTTGAAATACCTTTTGACGCAGGAGTGGAGCAAAAGCGACCAAAACCTCGGTTATGTAGCAGCATGCAGCACGATTTGCCAGTTTGCGCAGTTTGGCGCAATTGGCTCAGGAATTCCATCCCTGATTCTGTAGTCTGTTGGCTACTGTCAACTTCTTTTTTTTAAGAAACGCAGTAGAAGACGGAGAAGCAAAAGTTCCCGTTGCTCACCCTGCCGAGCGGTGTACACATCAGACGTGGAGTCCTCCTGAAGAATGACTCGCGGTCGGATCTTCTCGGGGTCGAAGTCATCATCGTCTTCCTCCTCATCCGCCGCCGCGGCGGCAGCCGTCACGAAGCCGCCACCGATGCGCGAGCTGTAGCCGCCCGCGCCGTCTTCGTACTGCTGCAGAACCTGCGCGGCGAGGATATATACCGGGTCTTATTAAATAAGCTGCCCCGTACTAACAGCAATAGTAGCAGTAATGCGAGTAATAGTGTTCATAGCAATATTAGCAGTAGCAGTAGTGGAAGTAGTAGTTGTAGTAGCAGCAGTCATGGTAGTAGTGGTATCAGTCGGAGCAGTAGTAGTAGCAGTAGAAGCAGTGGCAGTAGTAGTAGTAGTAGTAAAGTGGCCGTGGCAGTAGCGCTGCTGAAACTGCTCGCGGGCAGTGGTGCAGCACGCAAGCGAAGCAGAGCGACTCAGTGGAGCCCTGGAATAGGGGCCCAATTAACCCTGCTTTGAAGGTCAAGAGTCTGCAGCGATGAAGACGAAGACCGAACGCTAAACACTCAATGGACCTAATAAGGTTTCTCTCTCTCTCTCTTTCTCGCGGGAACCGTATAACTGCTTCACTGAACGGTGGCCGCCTAAGCTACTCCGCTACCCAAAAGGTAGAAGGCAAGCAAGACAACGCGGGAAGGTGCGATACATTGCGTACGGGACAGATTAAGTTAAATGATTGATAATGAGGAGTACCAGGCCTGCAGGGCCATATCTGCCCGCTGTACTACATGACAGGCCCATAGCAGGGTAGGGCTAGGGTAACCTTGTGCAAAACGACGGGAAATAGAAGCACTGGGGGAGCGGGGTGTCAAGAAAGGTCCATAACCTGGCGCACCACTCAAGGCACTTTTCAACTAGGAAATAAGCTCGTTTTCGTCTCAACTAATAAGTAGGCGTTACCGTATATGCGGCTGCATGTCTCTACAGACCTGGCTATAACTAAGTGCCGTGCAATGAGAAGGCGGAACAGCTGCTTTCACATTCTGCGTGCTCTTTCAGAAACCGTACGACGCCTTCCACCTCTACCTTTCTCTTGGGGGATCCCACAACGCAAACATGAACGGTGGATACAAACCGGCGGAGCGAGCAGCAAGTTATACGAGGAAGACTAAGTAAGGTCACGACCTTCCGCTGGCGTTCGCACACACCAAAGTTTTACAGAGATGAGACACGTGCCTGCCGAGAAAGCAGCCCCGTTTTTAGGCGCAAGTACGGTGTTAGGGAGCTATCCGCCGCGGTGGCTCAGCGGTTAGAGAGTTCGGCTGCTGAGTCCGAGGACGCGGGTTCAAACCCAACCACGGCGTCCGCATTTTGACTTAGGGGAGACCCCCCAAAAAAAGTTCATGTTCTCTGCAATGTCAGCGCACGTTAAAAAACCCGAAATGGTCGAAATTAATCCGGAATTCCCTACCACGGCACCTGCCTCTCTTCCGTATTTATCTTCTTGCTCCCTTTTCCAATGGCGCGGTTCAGGTGTCCATTGACAGTGAGACGGTACTGCACCTTTGCTTTCTTGATAACCAACTTAGGAAGCCAGGTTCGTAGGGACAAAAACACTTTCGCGCCGACTACAAGGACCAGCGCGACAGCCCGAAATGGAAGCCAAAATGCAATGAACTATTGATGGAGGCGAACCACACACGTGGTGAAGATAAAGGATCAGAAAGCGCGCTGCTGCTTCGAGCTCCGGGCTTCCAACTTGACTGCCAGCGTTAAGCAGGATTTTTCGCATGTTCACAAAATTTACAGACGAGATGCAGGCCGAGGGGCATTCATGTTTTCCTGCGCACAATGATATGACATATACGTATATCCCACTGATGTGAAGTCAACAGACGCTCCACAGTGCCATCATAGCCCCGATGAGACTTCGCGTTTAATCCCTCTGTAACCTTAGTTTATTTAGTAGAAAGTTATCAATAGGCTCCTTCTCTTTCCACGTTCTGATGGCGTGAACAAACAGGGAACAGAGTCAGAATGCGGAGTCACAGCGATTTATTTATCTCCAGTTATGTGGTGGCCCTTATCTGCCTGAAAAGAGTGTTAAATGAGGTAAATTCATGCTGACATCCCGCATCGCGCACTTCTGACGCTCACGCGGCGCAGCGTGTGCCATGGAGCGGCTTCCTCAACTTTGTCTGATTTTTGAGCTCATTTCTTCCTGTGCAAGGCGATCAACCAGTGTGCGCTCAACTGGCCTGCTACTGCCGAGGAAGGTATGATAGATTGCACCGCTGGTACGGTCTTGGACGGACATACCAGTTTTCTTGACTTCTGCTAGGATAGGTGTAGAGCAGAAGAACGCGTTCCGTTTACTTTTGTCCTCACCAGTACAGGTGCAACACAGACAGACCATCATTCCTTAGAAGAGGTCCTCGGACGAACAGCGAGCTTGTCGTCTACACGGACATGGCCATGTAAATTCTCCCATCCCTTACAAAAATGCCTTTACACAATCTATAGACTGTCCATAGACTTCTGTCTATAAACTCTATAGGCTAGCTAATAGAGAATCCATAGACAACAGTCTATAGGCAATGGGAATCCTACAGTCAGTCTATAGGCAATCTATAGATTTATGGCCATACACTTTTAGTATACTTTTGTACATAGAAAGTCTATAGACTATGAATAGAGAAAAAGAAATATCTATAGGAAGGCAATAGAGTTTATAAGAAGTTTATAGACTGTCTATAGACCACTTTGCAAGGAATTACAGCCGCCCACGTACCTGCTGCAGAAGCTGCTCCTTGATGGCGAACTCCTCCTTGGTGCAGTACCGCTGCAGGCTAGGGTAGTCGCCCTTGATGAACTGGTCGAGCAGCAGGATGGTCCGCTCCCGGCATCGCCGCGAGCTGATCATGAACAGGTGCTCGAGGTTCTTGGAGATGGACGCCCAGGTGGTGGTGGGCGGCGTGTCCTTGAACGGGTTCAGGCTCACCACCTCCTGCAGCAGCCGGATGTCGTGCTGCCCGGAGAAGCGCATGGGGCGCTTCCGCTTGTCCGTCTCCTCGCCATTGGCGCTGCGCAGGGACACGGAGAGAGCGTAGGTGAGCCGACGGGCATCTTCTCAAGACTGGCACCATTTTATGAAACGCCGTGCCGCAGCAGTACGTCGTGAGCATTTAATTTTCCTCAATCTGCTCTCCGTATCTCTTGGTGGTTGTAGCCATGTGCAGCATTCCCTGATTTTTAATAATAGACACCTTTAGCATACCGTGTGCCGTGTTACCGTTACCGGAGTACCGGGATCCCGCCCACTGCCAGTAAGCACGCGCTGATTGGTCCCGATGCCGGAGGCGTGCGTGCAGGATGGATGGATGGATGGATGGACACGGCTGAACCCTTTAAATCTGGCGGTGGCTCAAGCCACTAAGCCATGACTTGTGAAATTTTGCTCTTCTCTTGCTTTTAGCCACCAATCAGATAACCTTCGCTTGGTTACTTCTACCCGCTTAAAATCTACTTACCCTTCACTGTCCTTAAACCCCAATGCCTTGGATAAATCACCTTCCCTGCTTTCCACTGTAGGGTGAAGCCCTTAACAGAAAAGTATCAAGTGTTCAGCAGTTTCCTGCCGGTTACGGCCGTTTCAGCAGCCGGTTACGTGGCGCCATCTAGCGCCGCCGAGGCGATCTGCGCGTGCGTATTGGCGGTCGACAGGCTTCTGGTACTCCGGTAACTGCAACACGGTACACGGTATGCTAAATGTGTCTAATATCGTGCGACCGTCAACCGAGCGGCAAGTCAGCGCTTTATAACGGCAATAAGCTGGGAAATCAGCGACAGTTCGCGCATGCGCTCTAAGTCCTGCCCAGACCGAGTTTTGTCTGCAGCGCTTGTCCGTTCACGAGGACGAACGTCTTTCACTTTAAGTAACATTTGTCAACGTGACGACCATTCCACTTTTCTTTCGTATTACTGGTGCCCACGCATGCGAAACAACAACAACAAAACGCAGATGATAATATTGCCGCGAATCTTTGCAGTGTTTGTTCATTCTTCAAATCTGCCGCCACGCCACTATCGATTTGTTTGCGACGCAAGACGAGACTAGATTTATCTTGATTGATCGTAGCCAGGCAGAGCTGATACTACGTTGTTCCGGAATGTTCTAGTAATTTTGCGCGCTTTATCTCGAAAGTTCACTATCAGCTTTAAATTGAGCACGGCCCACAGCGGCGGGCATTCTGTTCGACGACCGCCGAGCACGCTTTTTGCTACGCCGCCGCCGAGTGATTCAGTCCATTGTGGGCGCAAGTCAGCCTAAATAAAGAGTTGTTAAGACACCATTTGCGCAGCCTTTCTGCTCTCAGGACTGCAGTCACCACTTCGTGACAATATACAAGAAAATATGTTATCAAATCGCACGAAATACTGCCTCAAATACGAATCCTTTGATTTGTCGTAGTCTGCTGCGGATTGGAAACACAATCGCGGGAGATGATCACACAATCACACCTCTTTCTGCAAACAGATGTGCCACGGCGTGTGTCCCGAACGGAACAGCGAAGAAAATGACGCTGGCCCTCGAGATGATTTTGTGCGCCAGCGCGAAAAATATTATGTTTATCATCGTTACAAGGCGCTGACATGCCGTGCCATCGACGGTCGTGCGATATTAACAATCCGGAAGATAATAGCTTTTGCATATTTAGCCTCTTGGGCGCACCCATATTGCCACTGTGCTGTGGCAGCAGTGCTCCGATTGGCCAATTGGACAAGTGACACTGCTCACACACAGCGTAGTCCAGAAAGCACACCAATTTGTAAACAGTGAAAAGGCCTATAAGCAGCTTGTCGCTTTTAATCTTTCGCTTGACAAGTATTCGGAACTACCACGCAGCATTGACGTCGTAGGGCAGGATTGGGCTAATCCGGCCTTTGACTCGATACCCTTACATGAGGATGCAAAACACAAGGATGCTCAGAAAACAGTCGGGGCACAGCACAGACTACTTTATGATGTATACACTGGAGCGAGTTGAAACATAATCTCCATATTAGTCAACTGCCCCTGCAGGACGCAACTTGCAGCATGCAGCGCTCTTCACGAAATGTGCAGCCACGATTTTTTTAGGTAAGAAGTGCGCTTGCTGGAACAAAGTGTACAGAGCATGGAGAGTACAAGTGAGTCTGTATGCAAGACAAAGCACGAGAATTCCTAAACCAGCCCAAAAAGGCCGTATATAACGTATTTCACAATCAACGCGTCTTAATTCCAAGTGGAAAAATATTTCGAAATTGTACACCTACGCAAGTGAATCTTAATGGATTCCCGAAAGACGGGGGCGTTTATCAAACGTCAATATCCATGCCACCATGAAAGCGATATTAAAGCGAATGCTTTACTGGCCGCGAACTTGCGATTTCGCCCTGGCGGTGCTCCGAGGAGGCACATGACGTCACAAAGCGCGCCTCACCGCGAGTATTTCTCTCTCGCTCCCTAGTCACAACTGCGCATGCGCCACTAGTAGCACTGAGCCACAGGTGTTCCGCCGCGCTTTTCCTCAAAATCCAACTTTCAATATTCAGTTTTATCTTCTTCTTTCCCTCTCGCCTTTATCCCTTCCTTTAGGGCGCGGTTCGGATGTCCACCCAGATATGTGAGACGGTTACCATGCCATTTCCTTTCCTCAAAAACAAAGCAAAAATTAGGAGGACGCTTAAGCTTCGTTAAGAGTGAGATGCGACAGCGTGTCGCAGCGTTGCCAAGGGGTGCACGGAACGCCATCGCCCGTTCGGCGCGACACGTGGCCCGTTGGACAATTTAAGAAAAGGACGCGTGTCTCACATATCTCGGTGGACACCCGAACCGGGCCGTAAGGGAAGGAAAATGAAATGACGCCTGTCTCAATTCTCGCTGGACAACCGTACCGCGCCGTAAGGGAAGGAAAATCCCTTCCCGTGATCACTGTCAACGCCGCCGACGACACCAGCTTTTCTGCTACACGAGCTCCTTAACGCTGTCGCGTTAAATCAAGTGACCCGCCGGCGTTCATAGAGTTCTTTGGCGTTGACAACTTTGTAAAGGCCGTTCATTTTCACGAAAGGAAAGGCGCACAACCGGCTCCGTGGGTCAGTGGAGACCTCAATCTCGCTTTCATGTACGTGGCGTCGGTGCCCAACTGCAAAAGCCTACTGTTTGCGCCCAACTGCAAAAGCCTGCTTTGATTGCGTTCCGCACACTGGATAGGCACCGCGCCCTCCCTGACACCCTGGGAGGTGGCATGCAGTTAATGGTTGATCGCGAGAGATTCATCAAATGAACGCTACGGCCTAGCTATTGCTGCTGTGCCGCATGTCAGCCACAACGCTGTCAGCGCTAATTCATTCATTTCACATCTCTCTCTCACCACCGCCACATTTATCAAAGCACGAATGAGGTGTCCGCACATCCAGGGAGCTGCAGCTATGCCCCCTTACTTTGCTGAAAGCCATCGCCTTCTAGAACATTGTAAACGCAAACGCCAATGAACATAGTGAACGCCGACATCTTTCGCTTTGTATATTCTGGATTAGCTGAGCTAATCCACATTAATTTTTGTTAACTTCTTGAAGGGCAGTTTGACGATCGTGACAAATGCTCCGGACTGAATATTAATCGCAGCTAAATGAGTGTGTTTTCTTTGAAACACAATATAAAACTCTGAAAACAAACAATTTAGAATCACACAATGTACAAAAATACTGCGGCCCTTCAGAAAGCAAACACTGGAAAGTTCAAATTACGGTAACATGATACTAATAGTACGATAATATGATAAGTTTATTACTCACAATACGTTCTCACTGTAGGACAGATGAAATAATGCATATTTCATGGCTTGACTACGGTGAAAACACCGAAGGAAGCGGTAATCTTTCATGCGCGAGAACTAAGTACAGCTTTTTCCATTGTAAGCAGATATTGTGAGGACCGTCAAAAAACATCCGCGAGAGTGAACGGTCGATTGCTGAAAATCTCTAACCGAGGCAGAAGCTCAAGGCAGGACGGCCGTTAAACAACCTGGACTCTTACTGCGCCTCGTAAAATCCTAGAGCGGAGCTTTGCGCACCTTTCTCTGAGAAGGCGATGCAGCGAACGAAAGTGAAATCGCGGCAATGTTTCATTTTCGACATTAGTCGACTACTCTTCCGTAAAACAGCAGTCCAGCAGTTCCACTTCGCGAATAATATACCTACAAAAAAGTGGAAAGTGGTATACTACAGACTGGCTTGAGCACTGTCACCTGAAGACGATGCAAGGGCTCGAGACCCGCTCGGCACGATAAAAAGGCAATTTGGCCTAATGACGTCCTGCCTTCCTGCGTAGAGGATTAGGCCAAAGTGCTTCCGCCTCGTGGCCGCATACTCGTTCACACATCGCTTTATATCGGGAGCACACGGAGCGGAGACTACCTAAATAGGCCTGGCCGGGCGGGTCGCCAAACGCCGAAGTCACGGTCAAGAATCGAAGGCCGCATAACGTACCTCCGACGGCTGTGCTTGACGACGGTCTCCAGCGCCATGGCTATCTCGGCGACAGACATACTGGGCCGCGGGGTTTCGTTCAGTCGGCGAAGGGTTATCAGAGGAGGCTGCTGGAAGAAGGCACAGACACCGCGGCGGAGGTCTTAGTACTCGAGAGTCTGCTGGCGCGGATGGAACACGCGTGTGGCGGTCCCGAGACCGCGAGGCACGCCCAGACGCGAAGAGCTCCCTCACGTGGCGGGGATGGGACGTCGTCGTCTTCGCCGCCAGCCGTCCAAGAGCGTCCCGCGTTTCCGCCTGTGGCGCGGTGGACCAGCCCTCGCCCGGCGTCCCCACAGCGGGACTCGGAGCCGCGGAACTCGATATCGAGTCTTGCACCGAACAGGTGGAAGACTCCTCGGGCCGCCGGAAGGCTTTCGTACAAAGGGTAGGATGCCACCTCTGCGGCCATGAGTGAGGGCAGACTCGACCGAGGTCATAAGCGGGCGTGGGTCTGCGGACACGCCATGTGGAGCGGTGCAGACGACGATGAAGATAGTTGGCACGCGCTGCGAAGCGATGATGCTTCGCTTGTTTCGCTTTCTCTCTTTCATCGTACTTTCTCGTGTCCAGCACGTGACAGCAGGGCTCGCGGAAAGCAGGGAGCGGTGCAGTGACCAACGATGAAGTGCAGCGTTCACGACGGACACTATACTCACGGAGGAACGAGGCAGGTCACACCTTCCATGACTGCCACGTCGCGAGGTCATAATAATAATTGGTTTTTGGTGGAAAGGAAATGGCGCAGTATCTGTCTCATATATCGTTGGACACCTGAACCGCGCCGTAAGGGAAGGGATAAAGGAGGGAGTGAAAGAAGAAAGGAAGAAGAGGTGCCGTAGTGGAGGGCTCCGGAATAATTTCGACCACCTGGGGATCTTTAACGTGCACTGACATCGCACAGCACACGGGCGCCGTAGCGTTTTTCCTCCATAAAAACGCAGCAGCCGCGGTCGGGTTTGAACCCGGGAACTCCGGATCAGTAGTCGAGCGCCCTAACCACTGAGCCACCGCGGCGGGGACGTCGCGAGGTCAGAATTCCTTTTTGACCGCTGTATTAATACCATTATCGATTTGCGAAAACCGTGCAAAGCGTTGGGGGATTTGGCAAAAAAGAAAACCTTAAAGGGAAGAGGACATCTCCATCCCAGCTCTGTTAGCGGAAATTCATTTCTCGCAATCATTTTTTTCTAGAAACTTTTTTTCGCGGCGACAGCAAGCATACCCCGAAATCCTGGACAGGGGCATCATTCAACGGGAAAAAGTTTATGAACGCAGCTTTTTCACGTACCGTAAGATATCACTACAACAATAAATATATTTGCAGATCTTCCTTCGGCATGTTTGCATTTTTTTTGCTATTCACATTTTTGCTATCTTCCAAAACGTTCTCCATTGGTGTTCTATGGCAGTCCTACCTACTCGATGTGACCACTGAAAATTGAAAATTGATTTTGAGGAAAGGTAATGGCGCAGTAATTGTCTCACATATCTCAATGGACAGCCGAACCACGCCGCAAGGCAAGGGATAAAGGAAGGAGCGAAAGAAGAATAAAAAGGTGCCCTAGTGGAAGGCTCCGGAATAATTTCGACCAGCTGCGGATATTTAACGGGCACCGACATCGCACAGCTAGCACACAGGCCCTTACCTTCAATATTTTCATAATAGTCCCTTACAATATTGCAATATTCAAAACTGATGCCCAAGAATCCTGGACTTCAGCCGCTAGCCACTGACCACTGACCTGTCCCTCCTTCCTCCGGCAAAACTGCCGACCTGGAACTTTAACAGTGCCACTTAAGAATACTAGAGGGAGCGGTGGGCGCTATAGTGCTTGAGCGGGGTTGATTTATTCAAAGGAAAATACATTTTAAGCGGGTAGAGTGAAATTTCACGAGTCATGGGTAGGTGGCTTGAGCCACCGCCCGATTTAAAGGGTTCTGTCTTGTGCATCCATAAATCCATCGTAACAGCAGTCCGCCAGCTTTAACTTGCTGGTGCCGGATCCTTCTCGAATTTTTATGTTTCTTTTTTAATTACGACGATAGCTGCGGCCTGCAGTGTTACGGGCATCCGGTACAGTCTAACCCAGTCTGAATGTTATCGCGGTCGTTTCGCCCGAACAGGATAGAAAAACAATGTACCTGGTATGATGGTTACTTCATCATCATCAGCCCAACCACGTCCACTCCACGACGAAGGCCTCACCCACTGCCTTCAATAAACGCTGTCCTGTTCCAGCTGCGGCCTCCTTGGATGGTTACTTACCCTTCAATGACAAATCACACCGCACGTTAGCGGAACCATGCGGCTGACAAATCGCACGGGTTTGGTTTAGCCTTCTTGCAAGAACTGCCAGCATTAGGCCAGTTTATTAAAGCGAAAGCTTTACTAGGCTATGTCAGCGGGGATCATGCCCGCAAAATGTGTCGGCAGCAGTTGTGGGCAACTCAGAAGAGGTAGCGTCAAACGAGTGGTTTTAATCGAAAAAGGGTGGTGTGAGGATGCTGCCAAAAAAAAAATTGAATTCGGATAAGTAGTCAATTAGAGCCAAAAATGCCGCGAAATTTGAAAACGCCGGAAGTAGGCGGAGCTACAGCATAGCGCCAAATTTGAAAAACGGGAAGTGTGGACGAAGCCAAAGCGTGGCGACAAGTTTGAAAACTCGAAATAGGCAATCACGTAACCAGTGATGTGATCGGTACGTAACCAGGTTATAGTATAGAAAAGAATGATAAATTGGAGGGAATTAGGTAATTAATGAGAAGTAAAAGGTAATGGACGGGTAAACAGACCGGACGGATATATAGTGAGTGGGTGGCGACGAAGTGTGGAGAAAAATTTGAAAACTCGAAATGTCTGCCGGGATGAAACGAGGATATAATCAGAGTTAATCGATAACCAATCAATCAAGTGAGCGAGAAAACAATTATGGCGCCAAATTTGAAAGGCGACCAGTGTACGGGAGGCGTCAACGCTCACGCATGCTTTTTCAAGTTTCAAGTTTATTTTATTTACATCATAGATGTGGTCCGGGTAAAAAGTGATCGCAGATCACTCGAGGGACCCCCGGACCCCCCTTTACAATGCGGTAGGCGCAGTGATCTCTAATTTTTTCGTGCACGGGTTAAGCCTAAGGCGATCCCCTTCAAATCGCGTCTGACTGTACCACACGGTATATTCGGAGCGCGAAGCCTCAGTCCACTCCCCGCACAGCAGCGCGCGCGGGTCACAACCTCGGGCGCTCCAGCGCGACCACAGCCGATTCGACACAGGAAAGGGAATTCCCGGTACCGCGCGCTAGGCACGCGCGCGCGCGGCGGCGCCGGCAGCCCCGTGTTCCCGTCGGACACAATTTCCGGTTGGCGCGCGCGTGCCCCAACTGATAATCAACGCGAGAGGGGCTATATTTGTACGCCAAGGCACGCGCGCAGGAGGCCAGAAGACGTCACTCGGCCCAGGAAGTGGGCGTGGCCAATGCGGCATGAAAGCCGCGCATCGTCTTCGCGACATCTCTATTTTCTCTTATTTTTAGCGTGAGAGCGTGCTGGGACGCAGGTATACTATATAGGCCGTGACTCCGCGTCGCCGAGGTCGGGTGCAATAAAAAAAAAAGACGCGTTTTCAGGCGCGGCAACGCGCGCGTTTCTGTATGTCGAAGCGTCTTTCAAAGCGCGCGCCTGTCAATTCTCAGCATCGCGCGGATTGCCACAGCGCCGCGCGGTCCTAGCGTGGCGACCGTGCACAGCTTGGCAGCGTGCCAGCGCGAGTGATGTGGCGCGCCGAGTGGCAACTTGTAATCAGCAATTACTCGCGGCAATCGCGTCGTCAGAACCAGTGAAGTCACTCGCGGCCGGTTCCTCGGCAGCGCCCCGCGAGAGCGGCGATACGAGCGCCGTTGGGAAGTCATACGCCGGCGTATATCTCACAAATATTCTTTTCGTGCCACTCAAGATTTGACACAAACCACACAGAAAGACGGCCAGGGCGGGCGCTGACAATGTTCCACCAACTAGCCCATCAAGAGGCTCCGTTCCGTCTTTATCGATCAAGGCGTCGGACGGCAAACGCTTCAGGAATGACGACTGTTATAAAGGACGGCAAAGAATGGAGTACAACTCGAGCAGGTTGCTTGTAATAATCACGATGCCTCTGATATTCTAAAGGCGTGTTGCTTAACCTCATCCGGACTTTACTGCTCCCGATTTGAATAGCTTTCCTGACTCCCGAAATACGGCGTAACGGTAAGGTGACGCCGAATACTGCCACCGCATTAAGGTCAACTAGTGACGGCATCGCCGGGATTTCATGTGCACTTTCGATATCTTTTTCTCAAGCCAGCGTCGGCGTATCGGCGGACGCGGTTTTGCGTCGCGCCTGTTTCCATCATACAACTTATGATAAGGATTTTTTGTTCTTAACGAGTTAATTTAGTCATCGGTGTGACATTACTTGAGACCGGACAAGGTCATGGCCGCAAGTATGAGTCATTAAAGGCTTTCGCCTCAACAAACCATAGACTAAAACCTGCACCTGGCTAAACGAGGCTAGCGTGTGTGACGGCTCGAGCGAGTTAAGCCGGGTACCGGTACTTCCAGTTCACATCCCGTGTAGTGGCTTCATTCGACGCTGAGCCCAGAGTGTCACATGAATGACACCACCCATGAGAAACGCACGCTTGTTTTGATTTGCGTACGCTAATGATATTCCTGACCAGCAGTCGCAGCACAGCGTCACTTGTGTGGGCGGATAAGCGACGACTGACCTTCGGCAGCGGTGTGCTGGCGGAGGCGTATTGTCGTCGGTGGATGCGCAAATGATTCTCCTTTACAGCGAACAGTCGGGACGCCAGCAAGAAGACAGTAAGAACGCGCGCGGATCGTCGGCGCTCGCGGGAATAGGAGTATACGTACAGCTACTAGAAGGCGCAGCTAAATGGCTTCGGCCTTGCGTCGCGCGCTGAAACCAGGCCTGTCCCAAAGGAGGAAAAAGACGGGCGTCGCGCAGGTAATTTCCCGCGTGGGAGGGGCCACCATGCAAAGCGCGCACGCGGCGCTTGTTGCAGAGCCGCAGTTCACTCGCGTTTATTAATAGTAAGCACAGAAGCAAGCGACTGCGAACGCCGGAAAACAGCCGTAAACGAAACAACACTACACCACAGACAGAGTTCCAAGGTGCAAAGATAGGTGACCGTATCACTAAAGAAGAAAGCGCAATGACCATCGGAGATGGCAACAGACGCGAAATACACGTACGGCGGATGGCCTTGCTCGAAGACGAGCGTGAAAAGATATCCCGTGTAGGATGGTATGGCGGAGCGCCCACAACGGCATCGGAGAACACTTGAAAAATAGAAGCTCGAAAGTGTTTTATAAAACAGCGCTCTTTTCACGTGCTTCACTTCGTCTGAAAGAGCGCGCGAGACAGCCCAACCGCGCGGTCTTTAAAAAATTCAGGGCACTAGGTATTCGGTTCTACACCGTTCACGCTCAAGCATGAGGCAGCCGAACGCCACATCGATCCGCAAATCGCAGACACCGCTCTCCTGTCGGCGACGGTTGGCCAGTAGGAATGAAAGGCGTGTTATGAAGGCTCAACCGGCGTGAAGTCTCACCACTTTGCAAGGGACAGCTCAGAGAAACTGGCAAAACTTGTGTGCCGGAATTAAGGCATGTCGAACCTGGCAAACCTTTCCGCGCTTACTGCACCGTCCGCAGCACCAAGCTTCCTAAAACCCAGCAGGCAGCCCACAGGTTCAGTTACCTATACGGACAGCAGCGCAAAACGGGAGAATCAAGGACGTGGCTACGCAGTGCAGCACATCCTCGCCGAAGACACGTTCTCTTCGACGCCTTCCGGCGAACAGCATGCCTTGGGAATCGTGCAACAACAGAGCGACCGTTGTCGTTACGAAGAAGACTGCGGCGCCTTACCTCGAGTTTCCCCCCGAGTCCGACTTCTTGCCGGCCGGCTTCATCGAGGACTGTTCCTCTTCGCCGGCCTTGCTGTCAGGTCCTTTATCGGCCACCATATCCGAGGCGGCTACCACGAGTCCTTCCCTGACCTACCAGCTTCACTCCCGGCGGCGGCTAGTCCTCCGAGGCACTGTCACGTGACTTTGCCAAACGCAGCCAGCAGGACGCGGCGTCGTCGGCATCGAGCGGCGGCCGCCAGCCCCGATGCGTGCGCCGGGATGACGCGGCGCAAGATCTTGGACACGCGCGATCCCAAATCTCGAAACGCGCTCCATCCCGCTTCCACCCTCATCCAGCCGTGCGTCGCCGCGAACGTCTTCCCCAGGGGCAGTCTTTGCTAGTTTAAGTTTTTTCTTTTTTTTTTTTTCGGGCGACTTCTACGCAGTGGGCGTCTCGAGGCCTCTTATCTTCGACGAAAGGCGATATGCTCGAAGACACGGGCTTCGAGTACAGTACATAACGAACGTTACGGCACGCAATGAATCACCACAAACGTCCGAGACGAAGGAGTCGGCTTCGGCTCTGCACGAATCGCCAGTGGCGGCCCGACGCGGTGTATCTTTTGAAGAGTGTGCGCGTGGTATCGTTTGCGTAGCCCGATTTGCCATTCTTTGTACGCCGTATCAACGATCCAAGCAAAGACTTATTCACCCTCGTGCGACTGAGGTTAAAAAAATATATGAGCGGTCGATGTACACGTACAAGATTCGAGCTTCGAGATCCGCGACGTAGCCACCGCGGTGGTTCAGTGGTTAGAGCGCTCGGCTACTGATCCGGAGTTCCCGGGCTCGAACCCGACCACGGCGGCTGCGTTCCGATGGAGGCGCCCATGTGCTGTGGTGGTGGTGGTGGTGGTGGTGGTGGTAATAACGTTAATGATAGAAACATATAGATGGGTCTCGATGTCGAGCCACTCTTCATATCTTTTGATGTGGTCTGTGGCTCTTGTGGCAGGGTTGGAGCCCCTAGTCCAGGGCCCCACTGAGTCTTGCCGCCAGGTAGGCTTTCCGGACCAGACATGGTTGGATCGCCGGATCCTCGCTGGAAAGCATCCTCTCCCACTGCTCCGCACTCGGGATTTTGTTTATTGCAACCGCATTTATTCTCTTTTCACGCCACGTTGTATGAATTAACGTGGATTTGTCCTCGCACCACGGGCATTTGCTGCTATATAGCCCTGGGTGGATCTTAGCATTTTTAGATTCGGGAAAGTTCCCGTTTGTAGCTGTCTCCAATAGACCGCTTCCTGCTGGTGGAGATTTTTGTGAGGTGAGGGATATCTAATCCTGACCCCCTTATAGTAATTCAGAATTTCTGAGTATCCTAAGGGCACTGGTTCCGCGTCAGGCTGCTCGAGGCTGGTTTGGTTGGAGGCTCGGTTTGTAAGCTCTCGAGCTCTCCTGTCCGCCTCGGCATTCCCCGCGATGCCTGTGTGTCCCGGTACCCACGTTATGTGTTGCAATTGTTTTTCCTTCCTCGGTAATTTGGCTGCCCCCTCCGCCCTATTTTGCCATTCATGTAGTTTCTGCATGCTGTTTGCGAGTCTGTTAGAATTATTAGGGACCTTTGAGCACGGTAGCCCTCTGCCGCCGCTAGGGCTATGACAGCCTCTTCGGTCTCCTCAATCGTGCCATCCCTGATAGTTGCGCTGGCTATTTCTTTGAGCTCATGATTAATTGCCGTTGCAACCGCTCTATTTACGTTGTGTTGTCTAGTTCTTCCGTATGCAGCCGCATCCGTGTACGTAATGTTTTCTTTGTTGGCTAGGTTCTGTTGCACATACTGTGCCCCAGCCTCCCGTCGCCCTTTGTGCAGGTTCGGATCCATATTTCTGGGAATTGGTGCTAACCTAATTGTTGCCCTCAGTTCATCGGGTATTCGTTTTGATCTTTTTATCTCTGACAGTGCACCCTCGCAGCCGCACCTTTTGAGCAGCTCTGTCCCTGTTTTGGCCTTTTTTAGCCTCTGGAGCTGAACTACGATTTTGGCCTCCCTAAGCTCCTGAAAGGTGTTATGCAGACCTAGAGCCATTAGCTTCTCCGTCGAGGTTGATTGCGGTAGGTTTAGCGCTATTTTGTATGCTCTCCTAAGTATTGTGTCCGCCGGCTTTATTTCTGCTTTGTTGCAGTTGTAGTAGGGTATGCTGTATGTAATTCGGCTAACCGCTAGGCTCTTTACGAGCTTAAGCGTGTCGCTCTCCCGCATGCCGTGTGTTTTCCTAGAGACCCTGGTTATCATGCGGTCGACCTGTGTCGTCGAGTTCTGTATTAGTCTAAGCTCCTGCGTGCACCTTTGGTCGGATTGAATCTACATCCCTCATATTCTGATGGTTGTTCTTTCCGGTATGAGTTGCCCTTCTAGATAAAAGTTTCGTTTTAGTTCTTCTGTTTTCGGTACTGATCGGTTGAGTTTACCTCGCCAGACCCTTAGTAGTTCTGATTTTTCTGTCGAGCAAGCCAAGCCCCTGCCTCTAACATATTTTTCTACGCACGTTGCGGCAGCCTGCAGTTTCGCTTCCTTTTCGCTGAGTGAGCCCTCCGTGACTCACACAGTGACGTCGTCCGCGTACACTGCATGCCTTATGCCTTGTATGGTTTCTAGCTGTCTAGCCAGCTTAACCATTGCTAAGTTAAAGAGTATGGGTGACATCATTGGCCCTTGCGGCGTTCCCTTATTGGGTGTTTGAAAGCTCTTGGACCTGATTTCTCCGAGCCCTATTGTAGCCGTTCTATTTGTGAGGAAAGCTCTTACGCATCCGTAGATTCTTTTCCCGCAGTTCGAATCGTCCAGGCCTGTTAGTATGGCTTCGTGGCTAACGTTATCAAAAGCTCCCTTTATGTCCAGTGCCATGATTATGCGTTCGCCGCATCTGGGTACGTTTGTTAATATTTCGTCCTTGATCTGCAGCAGGATGTCTTGCGTGGACAGTTTTGCCCTAAAGCCAAACATGCTATGGGGGTATAGCTCGTTTTCCTCCATGTAATCTTGCACCCGACTAGTTATAATTCTTTCGTATAATTTGCCCAGGCACGAGGTTAAAGATATCGGCTGAGGTTTTCTACCTGCAGTGGTTTACCTGGTTTGGGAATCATTACTATTTCCACGTGCTTCCACTCTTTTGGAGCAGTCTATGATTCCCGTAGCTTATTAAAGTATTCGGCTAGCTCTTCAATCTTTCCGTCGCTTAGGTTACGGATGAGTGCGTTTGTAATTTTGTCCGCCCCTGCGGCCGTATTTCCTGTTGTGCTTCTAATTGCAGCGTAGACTTCTTCCCTAGTTGTGGGTTTATCTAATTCTTGGTTTTCCTGTCATCGGTAGTGCTCGGTGTACGCTGCTGGGTCGCTGTTGCCGAATCATTTCTGCCTAACTTTCTCTATTAATTCCGAATCTGGTCCTTGACATTGATGGACCAGTCTGCGGATCGCCTTATTGTTTTCGTTGTTAGTCTTAGTTGGATCGAGGAGGGCTCTGAGTATGTGCCACGTTCTGGCTGCACTTAAGAGTGCCGCTTAGCGAGTTGCTGAATTGCTGCCAATTCGTTCTCGCTAGTTTTTCCGCGTACTCCTCTGCCCTCTTTGTTACTTCGACAATTTTCAGTTTTAGCTTCCTATTGTATCTTTGCTTTTTCCACCGTTTGGTGAGCACCTTGCGTGCTTCCATAGCCTAAGGAGTTTGGGGTCCACCTCGGGTGTCTTCTCTGTTCTGTCTATCTCCCTGGTGTAGCTGCGTGGTTTGTCTTTGAGCATGTTCCCCCATGCCACAATCGAGTCTATTCCCTCGGTTGGGCTTTCTTTACATGCCTGTCTGAACGCATCCCAATCCGTAATTTTGGCAGTGCCGATTCTCCGCATGAATCTGCTGGCTGTAACCTGCTTGCTGATAATATAGTGGTCGCTGCCTAGGTTTTCATTAAGGTTTTCCTACGACGTGCTTGACGTGCCGACGCGTTTGACGTCATCCCGACTACAGCGCCGCCTGCGCTGCCGGCTGTGCCTGTTGCATCAGCGTACGCTGTGCGATGTCAGTGCACGTTAAAGATCCCCAGGTGGTCGAAATTATTCCGGAGCCCACCACTACGGTACCTCTTTCTTCCTTTGTTCTTTCACTCCCTCCTTTATCCCTTCCCTTACGGCGCAATTCAGGTGTCAGCCGATATGCGAGACAGATACTGCCCCCATTTCCTTTCCTCAAAAACCTATTTTCATTTTTTTTTCCCCGCGACCTACGGCAAATGTGATTGTCTCCGCATGCAGAGGAAACAGTGAAAGCAATCGCGCGCCTGGTGATTCGCTTTTATTTCCGAACAAGGAGAAAAGACCTGGTCAAGTGACGCTCTCGAGAGCGCTATCGACGTCTGATGGACTGATCCACGTTCGAGAAAATGATGCCTTGCAAGCCCTACGCGTTTTGTGAACGCGATTAGACTGTCCGAAAGCCACCGAAAGTGGTTCACTGCGCGCGAATGTGCTCAATATTTCTGTCTGTCCTCTGCATCCCGTCCTGCCAGTGCAGGGTAGAGGATATAATGCGACAAACGCGTTATCTGTCTGTATAGGTTATGTCATCTCAGCTGGCCAGAATGAAGGTACATTGGCTGCACAGCACAAGAGAAAGGGGGACACGGACACGACAAAAACAGAGAACAGGGCACGCACAATACGCGCGCATACTTGCGCGCGCAAACTCATAGACGAGCTGTGTCGGGTGTTGGCTTCAGAGACTGCAGCAACAGTCGAGCGGCTTCTTGCGTCAGTAAACGTCGAGACCACGTTTCGGTGAAAGGATCTTTGTCGCTAGGAACGGTCGGACGTCCACTCGGGCTAATAGAGCATTACGTAACGCCTACGAGCTTGCTGATGTGCATTGCTATACGGTACAAAAGATCGCCGAGATTTCGTTCCTGACAACTCTGTCATTACGCAAATACAACAATTGGCAGTCGTTGAAGCCCAGCATGGCTTTAACGACTAATTATGTGCGCGTTTTGTAACCTAATTGCTATGCAGGCGCAGTATTTGTTGTTCAGAAATTTTATTTATCGCCTGAAGTTTATTGTGTTTGCACACTAAGAATCTAGTAGTCGATTGTTTTGTCTTTGTTTTTGCGACCAATAAGAACGTGGCAAATGTGAATGTCTGGAGTTTCGATTCCACATTGGCCAGGGTTCCATTTCGGTGCATAATTGCATTGAAAATGTACTGACGTGCCGAGAACGTGGCCTAATTCAAAGCCGCAATATTCAAGTTTCAAAGAATCCGCTTCAATGAAAAGGAAAATGAAAAAGAATACGGAATGGACGATACCATAAGAAAATAAAAGCACAAGAGAACAGCCTTGCTCAATCTGCCGTTCATGCGGGAGGTGCGGGGTTCGATCCCCAGTGCCGCCGGGTACCCACCGGTGATAAATGAATATAAGCTTCCTCTGGCCTGATACTCGGCTTATCAGGGTGAAAAGCTTGGGAAATGGGTCTTCGGCCCTACCTTGTGCAATGAAAACCAACCTTGTGCCATGGCGCTCTTTGGCCGCAAGTGCCTTTGCGCCATTGAAAAAATGAAATAAAAAAAACAGTCGTGTAGGAAAGTTTAGGGAAACCAATGTAAAGAAAATAATAATAATAATAATAATAATAATAATAATAATAATAATAATAATAATAATAATAATAATAATAATAATAATAATAATAATAATAATAATAATAATAATAACTGGTTTTTGGGGAAGGAAATGGCGCAGTATCTGTCTCATATATCGTTGGACACCTGAACCGCGCCGCAAGGGAAGGGATAAAGGAGGGAGTGAAAGAAGAAAGGAAGAAAGAGGTGGCCGTAGTGGAGGCCTGCGGAATAATTTCGACCACCTGGGGATCTTTAACGCGCACCGGCATCGAACAGCACACGGGCGTCTTAGCGTTTCGCGTCCATCGAAACGCAACCGCCGCGGTCGGGTTCGAACTCGGGCCTGGGTAAAGCAGCTGTACTCCCTTTCATACATAGCAGGCGACGCTTCCAAAACTAGCGCGCCTGTTCACTCAGGCCAAGTCCGCGGCCAAAAAAAGTACTTTGTCGTACAACCACAACAAACAAAAGCGTATTTCGCGACAAACCTCAAGTGCCGTGACTGGCACCTCCTGGACTTCTTTTTACATCTTGGCATATTTCCGTCCTGTGACCTATCGAGACTTCGCGAAGTAAGAGTCACAGGTGGCGGTATGATGCACGGCTGGTGAAGCAAATCGCTCCTACTCAGTCCGTGCCGAAAAAGTAGTTCACACTCAATGAACATTATAGCCAGAGGGCCCGAGCACTGAGTGCCTCACAGCTTCAACCGTGGTTTTTAAACCTGCCACGTCGTTTTATACCGCCCACCGGAGCTTCAAAAAGAACAATGATACGTGGCGGTGTAATGTGGTTTCCCGGACGGACTACTTCCGCAGCCCCCGCCGCGTTGCCTGCTTTGTATGTGTGTAGGTATGACAACGAGCATGTTGACGCTATCGCAGCGGCAGACAACGCACTCATCGCGATTCCTATTAATCCCCACGTCAAAAGTTCGAAGACCTCTGCTCCACCCCGTTCCATCTTTCTTTCTTTTAGAGAAATTCCGGACTGCGGCACTGCTCCCTAACTCCATTGTCTAGAGCCATTTCTGCCTTCCACGCTCCTTCCATACAGCGGTGACCGAGTAAAGAGATTTTACAATCGACTGCATAACAAACATATGTGCGAAATTATAACGAAGATATCTTACGCACTTCAATTCGCGAAACGAGTGAAAATGGATTAAGGCGATGTCTGTGACTTTCATCGGGAACGACAGCTTAACTGTTCGTTTAGACTTTCGCCTACCCTCCGCGGTGGCTCAGTGGTTAGCGCGCACGGCTACTGAGCCGGAGTTCCGGGGTTCGAACCCGGCCGCGGCGGCCCCGTTTCGATGGACACGAAGCACAAAATGGTGCCCGTGTGCTGTGCGATGTCAGTGCACGTTAAAGATCCGCAGGGGGTCGAAATTATTCCGGGGCGCTCCACATCATCATCATCAACATAAGCCTGACTACTACCACTGCAGGGCAAAGGCCTCTCCCATGTCTCTCCAATTAACCCTGTCATTTGCCAGCTGCATCCAACCTTTTTCTGCAAACTTCTTTATCTCATCTGCCCACCTAACCTTCTTCCGCCCCCTGCTACGCGTGCCTTCTCTTGGAATCCACTCCGTTACCCTCAAGGACCAGCGGTTATCTTGCCATTGCATTACATGACCTGCCCAAGTCAAGCCCCTTTCTTCCTCTTGATTTTGACTAGAATGTCATTAACACGCGCTTCTTTTTGTTTCACTACGGCACCTGTTTCTAAATTTAAATTGGTTGTAGGGGGAAAACAAATGGCGCAGTATCTGTCTCATATATATCGTTGGACACCTGAACCGCGCCGTAAGGGAAGGGATAAAGGAGGGAGTGAAAGAAGAAAGGAAGATGTGCCGTAGTGGAAGGTTCCGTGATAATTTCGACCGCATGGGGATCTTTAACCTGCATTGACATCGCACAGCACACGGGCGCCTTAGCGTTTCACCTCCATCGAAACGCGGCCGCCGTGGTCGGGTTCGAACCTGGGAACTCCGGATCAGTAGCCGAGCGCCCTAACCACTGAGTCACTGTGGCGGGTAGCACCTGTTTCTCTCTTCTTTCACTCCCACCTACCTCTCTTCCCTTACTGCGCGGTCCGGGTGTCCACCGAGATGTGAGAGAATTACTGCGCCATTTTCGTCTAAAAAAAACAATTTTCAATTTTAATTTTCGACGACAGCTTTAATGCTGTACTGCGTTAAGGGCTTCATTTCTGTAAACATTATTTTCCACCAGTCCTTCATCATTTATTGTTTTGGATTAGTCGGAAAAAATAGCAGTAGGCACTTCTAATTACACTAAAATAAATTATTTCCTTCAGTTCAAAGTGTTCATCTGTGGGCAGCAGATTTTTAGCAACGAGTAAAAAGGCCAACAGTTTTTTTTCTTCTTGTATTATGACAATATTAATAAGACAAAGGAAATGCTCACCCGAGGGTTCGCGTAGAAAGTGTGATTCTGCACTTACGAAAGCAATGAAAATGACTGCAAGCAGCGCTCAAAAACATATTTGGATTTATTTTCGGAAAAAAAAATTGTGCCTCGTTTATGATTCAAAGATAAGATTCACGGAGGCAGGACGCCTCTGGGTTTATGTAACCGTACGCGCAAATAGTTGGATGTGGGAGAACGTTCGATGACAGCGAATACCAGAAGCTAGAATTCAGCGCACGCTGAATAACGAAGTGTACGTATTCGAATTCGATTCGAATTCGGATTCTCGAATATTCGCACGTGCACCTCCACCAGTGCACAGTGACGAAAAGCTGCTTTACGAGCTAAATACACACCAACTACCAACGCACCAATAAATTTAAAAATGTAACTTCATGTGAAAACCAGCATGGTAACGCGTTTGTCCTTGGCCACTGAATGAAGAGGATGAATATTCTGTGAGTAGAATGAATCCATAAAATGACTGAAATTTTACTGAATAGAATGGCCGAGCAAGTGGTCATTTATTTATTTATTTATTGACGCCGCGATCTTTGTTACAAGATATTAGCACGAAGGGTACACATGACATAAAATTATACACATTTATACTAGTACACCTATGTGCTGCTGCAGGACGTTGTACTGCCACGGCCACGGGATCTAAGACTTGCCAGGCGAACATGCCTTTTGTATTTGTCCCAGGGAGTAATTTTACGTTTTCATGCCACTAAAGAAATACTGTTCATTGGTCACGAAACTGGAGGTCGTGCTAGATGTCTATACTCTGCTTCACCGTTTGCTTACAGTGAAGTGTGAGCTATGCGACGGCCTCACATAAGATGCCGTCTTCATTACTTGCTACCCCTCACTTTTTCTGCCACACATCAGCCAGTCACAGATGACTGCAAGACATCACTCAGCGCTCGTAGCTATCACTTCATTGCGAACACCACTGAGGTAAGGAAGCCGTCACCTCGCGCTAGTTGCTTGTCAAGAATTCGTGACACTGAGTAAAGTCCCAGCCTGCAGAGAAGCCATGGCCAAACAAAAGCAGCAAGCGAAAAAAAAAAACTCCTAACGCCCAACCAGCTTGCAACTCCTCTGAAGTCCTCCCAACACGAGCGCAAGGCTTAGATAACGGTTTGCGCGTCAGCGCTCGGAAATTGCGTGGCAAGCCGCGAAGCATGTAATCGTGGCATCCGAACCACGCGCTCGATGCATGCAAGCTTCCGAAGACGCTTCCGAAGATGCCCAAATCAGCCTGCGCAAAACTGAATGCGGCCTGCAGCACATCCTGAAAAGAACGCGGCTTCGGAGCTCCTCGAGATATCCACGCTTGCTCCGGAAGGAGACAAGGCGAACGACAGAAACGCCGGCGACAGCGAGACACTTCCGAATGTGAAACATAGCTGTCTGGCGTCGCCTATATTCGGCATAGTGACGCTCGAGCAAAAGCGCGCCGTATCGCTGCTGTCCGGCCTATGCAGCTTCCTTCAGCGCTTGTGTAATCGCAAACCTCTGCGTGAGGATGCTGCCCGGTGCCGCTTTCACGCGCGCGCGTCAGGGAAGACAGAAGGCGTCGCTATGGAAACAGGTAAGCTTTCGCGCGTCGGCCGGTTATCTCATTGCCGCCAGGGCAACGGGACGTCAGCTCGACTCATCCTGGCCTTTCCCCCCTTGTCGCTGTTTTTTTTTTTTTTTTTGTTTTTTGCTCAGTGACGTTACAGCGCACCCTGTCTTTTGCAGCTGCTAGATTACCTCTCAACGACGTGCCGCTGGAATTACAGCAGTCTCAAATTGCGCAAGTGACTCTGACATGCCAGGAGCAGAAGCATAACTGTTTCGTCCTCTGTTACGGCTGCTAGCGAAGTGTGAACACGACGCGACAGCTGTTAGAGGAGCCGTTTGCTGTGAGCCCTTCGGAGGTAGAGTGCTTACGTATGTCTGACACAAATCTGGTTGGCCTTCGGTCTAACTGTGCGCAAAGTAAGCCATCAGCCCTGTCCGCATGCAGAGTATAAGGCACGCAATGTTTCCCTGGGCAGAGCATTATGAGTGCCCGAGCGGCCTTCGATCTGGGCCGCAAAGAACAAGAAGCGGCTACGGGCGCGTGAGGAGCGCTCGGACTTGTCACGCGATTTAGTAACACCTCCAAAACTAGCACCGACGCTCAACCAGCAAAGGAAAAGGGGCCGTATTCTATAAGGGTCTATTTGTTCACTGTCCATTTCGTCCCCTGGCATTGCTCACTGTTGTTCGGTGACATAGCCGGGGCTTTCAAGCGTCTGTGGGAAACGACCGACTATTGGCAGGCTGGCGATCGGCCCTCGTAATTAGCTGCATATCGCAGCCGGCAGCAGACAATGGTGTTGTGTATTTTAAATAGACAGCGTTAAGGGTCCCGTTCAGCAGCAGCCCCGGCGTCGTCAGCGTGGATGGTGGCCCACCTGCCAACTACGTCACGTGACCTTGGTACGCCATCACAACATTCCCCCCGTGGCAGGTGGCAGCCTGTCCACCGTGACAGGTGGCAGTTAAATAAATTAATGGTTGCGACAGGTTACTCTTCCCGAGCAACCTGGATCACACAAACTGCACCGGTGGCTGTGTTTGAAACAGCCACCTGCCGGGGCAACGGCGCATCGCTTAAATAACCGCTGCACCACTGCGCCAGGAGTGGTATACTCGAGGCGAGGACTTTCCGCGATCTATGAATGTAGAGTACAGAATTACCAATTCCGCATATATGGGCATGTAGGTAGAAACTAGGGAACAGAGAAGCAGCACTTGAGTGGGAGTTTCAGCATCTGCCTCGCATGCAGGAGGTGCGGGGTTCGATCCCTAGTGCCGCTGGGTACCCACCTGGGGTAAATGCTTGGGCAATGGGCCTTTGACACCACCTTGTATATATAAAAAAAGTTACGGAGGGCAATTGAAAACTACTTCCGTGCTTTGAATGAGAAAACATTTGTTATTTTTCATTTACTGTTTATTTTTATTACATTCCCATCCTTTCTAATTACACACCCACTCATTATAATAGAGTCATAAAGCAACGCACGTACTAGATTCACCTTTTTTCGGAAAGAATAATTGGTTTTGTGGGGAAAGGAAATGGCGCAGTATCTGTCTCATATATCGTTGGACACCTGAACCGCGCCGTTAGGGAAGGGATAAGGGAGGGAGTGAAAGAAGAAAGGAAGAAGGAGGTGCCGCAGTGTAGGGGTCCGGAATAATTTCGACCACCTGGGGATCTTTAACGTGCACTGACATCGCACAGCACACGGGCGCCTTAGCGTTCTGAAAGAAGAAGCGCGGTTTTGTGGCCTATGGGAATGTCATGGGTTCAATCCGCCCCATCGTCGGAAGAAATTTTCATTTTCTTTGCTTGGTCACTGTAGGGTGCCTCGATGCTCACGCCCCCCTCTGCCGCTCCGTGGAGGGTGGGGACATCGTTTGAAAGGGTCAGTGCCGCCTCGGCGAGGGCGCGCGCCATATTTGTGCCCACTCCCTGTCCCGCCTGCGTCAGTTGCACGTGCGGCGGCCTGTTTCCCGCCGTTTGCGATTTTTCTTGGCCGCAAGACGGGGAAGACATGCCGGGGTGTTGCGTGCGTGCGTGCACAAATCACTCCCGAAATGGCTGGAGAATGTTTACATTTCAGAGAGATCCGAAAAGAAGGCTCCTGTGGACTGTAAAGGTGAAACGTGACAAGTGGCAGCCGGTCAACACCCCTTGTTCGGTTGCCTTGCTGCTTGTCCCATAGTCACGTGTACTGCTTTAAATTAGTACCAAACGTGTGTGATAAAAACAGCGTAAGTTTTTGTAGGCATTCATTTCTATTTCGCGCATGATACTGTGTACGATCGTTTATGCCAGCATATACCGCGGAATCGTGCATTGTGTTGCGGTCATGAATCGCATATTTAGTGTAAAACGACTAAGTTGCAAGGAATAAGGGGCCTTGATCTGAAAGAACACATGAAATACATGCGTGCGTTGCAGTGGCGCCCGAGCCTATTATGCCCTGTGCCGCTCGCAATCTGTTGGCCCAAAGCTCCAAATGTCTTTGTTACTGATTAAAATGGATATGAAAGCGAACCCATCAGGGATCGTTACACCGTATCTTTTATCCGAGATTGTGAAGAAAATAGGTAAAGGTGCGAAAGCTGCGTGACAAATGATATCAAGCTATATGAACGGACAATGGACAATAGAACCCTATATAATACCGCCTCTGTGCTGTAATAAAATTTCGTACGCTGTGCAGTAAACTTTCATGGTGTTTATCATCATCATTCCTTACGAACAGGCTAGGAAGTGGAAGGATCCATGTTGTATGGGCAGCATTTTGGAAATGCGCAGCCAGGATTTAGGCGCACTGACGAGACAACGCTACTTAAGGGCAGAGATTCGGTGGTTTTGCGAGCGTGCCGTGGCATAGTTGCCTGCAGGGTGGCAGACGAAGCCAGCCATCGCAGTTCTCACGCGCACTGCACAGAACTACGGCTTCGAAATAACGCCGAACCGTTATTAGAGAGACTTAGCATAGGGAACCCTGTCGGTTAGGGGGATAGGGGAATAGCCGGATGAAAGTGCACATACGCAGAGCAGTAATGCCCCTCGGGTAATTGCCCTGCGCATGCGCACTGGTGCCCCGGTATTCCGAACGAACTCGATGAATCTGATTCAACTTGATGAATCTGTTGTACCCGTGAAAGATTTTGAGGAATTTGTTGCCGATATTGTAGCGTGATTTGTTATAGTAAACTTTTTATGATCATGTTAAGACCATCACTGAGTTGTGAGCATGTTTGTTAACACTGTTGTAACTGTTGGTTTCTCTTTTTTTGCTATTGTTGTTCTGTTATGTAAATCCACTCACCACAACTCCTTCAACAGGAGTTAGCAGTATTGTAAAAAAAAAGTTAAATTCTCCTATGCCTCTAATCGATAGGGCCCCCATATTCCCTACTCATTATTAACCACTAATTCTGACAACGCGGATTAGTTTACATGCCACACAGGCCACGCACCCTCTAAGAACGAAAGTATTGCGTTCTTCCTGTCGCCTTGAAAAAAAGAAGCTGTAGGACTAACAAAAAAGGAATTATCATGCAAATTAAACTCAATGCCAAATGTAATCTATAACTTCGTGTGTGCCAGTCTCCTGTACAAGCCCGGAAAATCCGGACAAAGGATTTTAGTTTGCGCAGCTTCTACATCGTGCCCTGCGGCGCTGGACACCTAAAATTACCAAGCAAATTTGAGATGCTTTGCACGACCGGATTAATTTTCTATGGCCGTCAGAACTACTCGACGCCAGCGTAGGAACCGTCTTACGCGTCAGATTTTGCAGCGTAGAGGAAGCGATCATTATCAACGTGTTTGCGCAGCTTCTCGCGTTACGCTGTGCTTTACTCACAACTTTTGAGTTACGCAACGTTCGCTATTGGCGGCTGACACATGGCACTAGTTTGCTCGAGTCCAAGCTCATCTCAACTTGCGCATCAAAAGCCACCCCTGCGACGCCCCATCGAGAACAAAGCAGATAGGTCTGTTCAGGTTACTGCCGGCATAAGGACGGAAGGTGAGAAGTTCATTGCACTCGCAAAGACGACAGCTTTTGTATCGGCGCGTGCAACTATGCAGAGGCAAAGAGGACATCACGTGAGCGACCCGTGACTTACTCTGTGTCCACCTTCCTGCAGTTCCGGGTAGGCTTCTCGTATTTAGAGCTGGAATACGAGCCCTGGTCCGGTGAGGACGACCTGGGGAAATCAGGGATGCGAAAATTAATAAAGAACTGCTAGCAAACAAACCAGTAACGCACTTCACACACGTCCATCGGGGTGAGGGGGGGGGGGGGGGTTCAGTCGCGGAAAGAGATAGGTCGACCATGTTTACATGCCACTCCCTTCACGTTATGGACGGTGATGTGAACGTACGAAACCACTTTGGGCTTAACCGCATTATTCTTCTGCTCACATCACTTCTCAAACATGCCTGCTTTGGATTTTCGAAGCAGGACTTCAGCAATAGAAATGACGATTGCGTAGAAAACTCGGCTGAAAACAAATGTTCAACAAGTTGCGGTGTTTGTCTAGCAAATGCGCTTTACTACTTCCAGACACCAAGAACGCCTAAATGTTTCCTATAGACTTGTTTCCCGTCTTTGTATAGCTTATTTTTCTCGAGATGCAGACCGTGTGTTAACAAGCAAACGCCTTTTATTTTTTTACCTGACCCGGGATAATCCCGTAAAGATCACAAGCTCAAAGCGGCCTGGCTAATGGATTGTAATTAGCATTACGTCCGAGCATACCTCGGCAAAATCCCAAGAGCTCGCTCAGGCTCACCCACAAAATATAGTTAACCCGGGCTGACTCAGGTTCAGGATTGCAAAAGACCCACGCTCACTCGATATCTTGTGAACTCGAACACGTTTATGCTCATGACTACCATGGGCTCAGTCCAGCACACGAATCGTCCGGGTACAACCAATCACGACTCAACTTACGACTCATATCAGCTCTCCTGCTCACTTCACTCATGTGCAAGCGCTCACCTAATTCGACGCACGATTTATTTTCGCTTACTCACTTATTTCGACACACAACTAACTCATCTGGGCTCACTTATCTTAGCATTCAGTCTCCCTGCACCCAACTTGCACGTCTACAGACACGCCCAAGTTCCAAAGAAAAAATATGCTTTTTGGGATAGTGAAAGAACTACTGTGACACTTCCTTTTTTCGCGCATCTGATTGTATGGATGTTTGTGTACTACTGCTCAGTAAGCCACGAACGATTTCGAGCCACCTAATGGATCCTAGACTCTCACCAACCTGGTACTGCATTTTTGTCTGCTTATTGCGCTGGCGTAGAGACCACAGTTCAAGAAAAGTGTCCGCGGCCGGTGTTCGCTGCCACCGGCCACGGTTGGCAGGCGGCAGAGTGGCGAGAGGGAAAGACGCCTCTCTACTTGTAGGGAAGAGAAGGGAGATGCCGGAAGGCGGCTTCCACGAGAGGAACCCCAAGGGTGGTGGCTACGGTGGTCGGAGGAGGTTGTGACGCGGGCGGAGGAATGTGCAACCTGAGGGTGGTTGCCACGTCAGCAACCCGGCAGGTGGCTGCCGTGGAAGGTACAGGGTGAGGAGGAAAGTGAGCTGAGAGGAGGAGCGGAAATATCAATAAAACTTCGGTTGGGGCTAGTTGCATGATTTTCTTATGGTGAACGATAAGCGCAAGCACTGTAGTCGGATACAACTCAAGAATGTGTCGGCTTTTCCCCCGTCAAAGGACCCCCTTCCAGCCAATGGCGCCGACCGATTTTCCTGACCCCGCTAGAGTGACAAAATAGGGGGTGGTAGATGAAATGGGATAATCCCTTCCCTCTATGGTCGGGGATAGACCCCTCTCTCCATTGTGGCACGGCTCCCTCTATTGTAACGCTAGCTGGGTCATGAGAATGGGCCGTCGCCATTAGTAATAATTAATAACTGGTTTTTGGGGAAAGGAAATGACACAGTATGTGTCTCATATATCGTTGGACACCTGAACCACGCCGTAAGGGAAGGGATAAAGGAGGGAGTGAAAGAAGAAAGAGGTGCCGTAGTGGAGGGCTCCGGAATAATTTCGACCACCTGGGGATCTTTAACGTGCACTGACATCGCACAGCACACGGGCGCCTTAGCGTTTTTCCTCCAGAAAAACGCAGCCGCCGCTGTCGGGTTCGAACCCTGGAGCTCCGGATTAGTAGCCAAGCGCCCTAACCACTGAGCCACGGCGGCGAGTGGTCGCCATTAGAGTCTTAGTTTTAGATATAGGGTCACTCAATCGGTTAGGGGGATAGGGGAATAGCGGGACCCAAGTGCGCGTGCGCACAACGCTAACGCCCCTTGGGTTTTTGGGTGAGCAGGCGACCCTAACCCAAAACTGGCGAAATAGCGTGGCCCCCAAACGTCGATAGGGTCGGGCATGATTGCGGCGTCCGGCGAAGCGGGGGCCGCTCGCCTCGCCACCTATTCGTCGCTGTCGCTACACTGCGGCTCGCGTTCACGACAAACGAATGGTGAACGAAGCTTTTAATTTGTCCGAAGATGCCCACACCGCCAAATTCGAGCGACAAAACGGCTCGAATCGTGAAATTCCTACCAGATTTGACTGCTGCTAGGCTTAGGGAGTAAGCGTTGCTTGGTCGCCACGGAGACAGGACTTCCGGAACCGGAAATTGCTGTTAGCGGCGCTGCCGGCGGAAACTTTCTAAGTGGATAGTCTTGGCTCGGATTCAGCATGTCCGCATTATAAAAAAAATATTTGCGTCATTTTTCACATTCCCTAAGTAGTAATTGGTGACTACAACAGTTTACGTTTCGTTCTATTAACACAATAAAAAAACACAGCATATATATTAACTTATTTGTTCTGAAAGCTTCTCTTTCCCGCCGTCATGGCGCTGCCTTCAAGCAACGCAAAGCGACCTTCCGCGACCCTATTCTATAGACAGAAAACGTGGACCCTTTCCCCTAACGCTAAGTGCATGAGGATAGGGTCACCCTATTCGCCCCGTTTCTATTCTAAAACTCTCTATTGGCTGGAAATGGGTCCTTTGACGGGGAAAAGCCGCTGCGTTCTTGTGTTGTATCCGACTATAGACAATTAACGAAGAACAGAGAAAACACAACGACACTAGCGCCTGCCCTTGTGTTTCTCCCTTCTTGTCTACTTTTTGCGTTCATCGCTCACCATTACAGCGGAGATATCAGAGCAGAGCTTGCCGAATGCCATCTTCCGTTGAAGTGCATGGTTATGCGCGAGCTTTCCTTGACGGCTTAACGGCGCTATGCGATGGTTGTAAGTGGGTCTTATGGAAGCGGGATGTTCAACGAGCGGCGAGCCCAATCGAGCCGAATAGCAACGGCCCCGGAGAGCGCGTCGGAGACCGAAAAAATGAAAATTGGTTCTTGAGGAAAGGAAATGGCGCAGTAATTGTCTTGCATATGTCGGTGGACGCCCGAACCGCGCTGTTGTAAGGGAAGAGATGAAAGAAAGAAAGAAAGAAAGAAAGAAAGAAAGAAAGAAAGAAAGAAAGAAAGAAAGAAAGAAAGGTGCGCCGTAGTGGAGGTTTCGCCTCCATCGAAACGCTGCCGCCGCGGTCGGGTTCGAACCCGGGTACACCAGCTTAGTAGACGAGCGAGATCCTGCTCTCGAGGGGTAATCAAGTTGAAGCAAGCAAGTGTGAAGTACTAAGTGTGAAGCACTATGTGTGCAGTAAGGCTGGATGCAAAAGAAAGTGTGTCATGTCGTGTCATGCAAAGGGGAATTAAATGCTAATGCTACCCATTTCCGTCGGATCGGCCCACCGATCGCCTGTCATTTCGTAAGCGTTTTCTAATGCGATAGCACTAGGAGGGCCACGAAGACGAAAACTGTCCGGCGGAGTCAGCGTCAGTGTGAAGCCTTTACCATTCCAGGAGGTGTTAAAGTGGATTAGCCTCTTTCTACGTACGTGCTACCTGTCAACCGTCCCACTCTCAACCTGCCCCTCTCCACTTCTAGGGGAGAGACGAAGACGCCGGCGGACGAAGAATGACTCAGCAAAAATGGAAATGACCAAGAATAAAATGACTCGGATCAACAGCAGGCCTACGTGAAAAGTATATACAGCCTCCCGAAGAACTATATGTGCAGAAATGCGGCTTGCAGGAGCTGTTCCTGCTTGCATTGTTCGGGAAGAGCAAACCGGGTCTCACAAGCTCACAAATTAATGAGAGGTGTCGCGTGCCTGGTGACGTCATCCCAACCTGCCCACGGAAGAAAGAAGGCAGAAAGAGCAAGAAAGAGAAGAGATGCAAGAAAAAATGGCGGGAAAATCCAGTTAGAACCATTTCTTGACCACGGCTATGCCAAAGTATGCAGCGACTATTGGGTATATTTAATGCTATCGCAATCCACTGTTAAGGTGCGTTAAGTGTCTCCCAAGTTTCCTCCATCTACCACTCGCGAAGAAAGGCAAGATGGCTCAGGGAGACGACAGAAAAGCTAGACAGGTGTAAGACGGTTGTCGTCGGAGTGACTTTCTCAGAACAAAAGCTGCTAATGTCGACATCGGTCCTCCTGTCTTGCACTTTGGCAGTAGGGCGATGGGGCTAAGTTAAGGGCTGGAGCTGTTCTTCTTGGACTATGTCCAGAATAGACCAGAAAGGTCTCCGGCGTCTATACATAGCGGCCTGGAGATCTTTCCGTGAGCATGTCCGTATCCACTAATAATGCAATCACTACTCCTTCGGGAGATCACAAGCATATAATACTGAAGCCGTTATCACAGCTGCCGAACTGCGCCCGTGTTCCCCACTTCCCTAAAGGGAGCCACCTTCGAGAAATATGCGTGTGATCTTGCCCACCTATGGCTACCACTCAGAGCGCTCAGCAGAGAGCAGCTTGAAGTGACCAATCTTTCTCGTCGTTGTCCAGTGAAAGCCGGAAGGGCCAAAGTATGCTGCAAGCGCGAGGCGTGCGACGGACAACCTCGGTGCTGTCGGCCAATCTGGCTGCTTGGCCAATCGATATTGCCCCGTGCTCGAACGTAAGCACTCGCGATCAATATGGCCTGCAAGCGTATAGGCAGTGAATGAAGCGGCCGTCGCGCTTCGGTCGTTTCAGTACAGTGCAGTGCAGTGCAGTGCGCATCGTTATACTTTTCGGGACTGGGCTCAATAAAAATAGGACATTTTTCCAGCAGCGCACCCTCCCGGTGGCCGCCACACGAACTAATACCCCGGTCAAGCGAACAAAATAAAGTGCACATAGGGGAGTGCGCTTCAGCCCTTCGAGTGCACTTCGTTACGCGATGCTAAACGCGAAAGCAGAGCGCGCACGTGGATACAAGAAAGGCCGCTGGCTAAAAACAAGGTTCTTGGTCGAAATTACTCCCGAGTCCTTCTCTACGGCACCACTTCCTCTCTTCCTTCGTTCAATCCCGCCTTCCTCCCTTCCCTTAGAGCGCGGTTAGGCGTCCACCGAGATGCATGTGAAATAGTTACTGCGCAATTTCCAGATAGCTCGCATGATCAGCCGCATTACCAAGCATCGCCAAGGAATGCGAGAAGACGAGACTCTTCGGCTGGTGCAAGCACTGGTACTTCGCCGAATCACGTACGGACTACCCTTTCACACGCTCACAAAGGGAGAGGAGCAGCAAGTTGACACCATCATAAGGGGGGTATACAAGAGGGCCCTAAAGACCTTCCTAAAAACACCTCGACGGAGCGTCTGGCCGTCCAATAGGAATCTTCAACACCTTTGCGGAACGAACAGAAGCCATCCGTGCATCTCAACCACTGAAGACTTCAGACCACCCAAGCTGGACGAGCTATCCTACGCCGAGTAGGCAAAGTGGCGGACATCCGCGCACTGGATGCTCAACCCTCCATAGATAAATAACACAGGAAATAATCAGCGTGGCCCCGATGCCGAAACATATGCTTAAAGACGTTCACAAAGGCAGACGACGAGCGCGGGTATCCTGCCTACGCCGACGCCTAGCCAATTCCCCGAATGTGGTTTATATAGACGCCGCAGCATACCCGCACCATGATAAGTACGCAGTGGCGGCAGTGGACCACCGCTTCTCGCCACTATTCACTGCTTCTGTAAGAGCCGAAACAGCAGCGGCTGCGGAGATCACCGCTGTGGCCATGGCCATTAGGCATTACGAGTCCCAAGGCCAAAGCGTTCATGTGATCACATACTCGCAACACGCGTGTCGAAACTTTTTGAGAGGCCGAGTGCCCAAGCACGTCACCAGACTCATGAGCACTACAGCCCTCACCAAGCACCACCAAATCACGTGGACCCCAGGCCACGAGGGACCTAGGAGGGAAATGAGAGGGCACATGCTCTACTTGCTCGAGGCATCATCAACCGAGCGGGGCCACAAACCGTGCCCGCTTTTACCCCTCTACGTCCTAGGTATAACGAACGCCTCGGGTTTCAGCGTCTTCAAAGGAGACACTTCCCTCCACCTCATACGAAATTAGACACCCAAGATGCCGTCTCTTGGTGGCAGATACAGACGAACACATTTCCAAACCTCCATACACTACATCTCATACACCCAACATTATACTCCGACACCTTTCCCTGGTGCCAGGCCCGCCCTACACTCTTACACATTTCGCGGAGATGTGGGGCCAAACCAGACACTCTACAGACGGAAAATACGCGTTTTGAACGGTGGGAGGCGCTGCTGACCAGCGATAACCTGGAAGACCAGCGGGCCCTCATACAACAGGTCTACAGAGTTATTTTTATGAATACTGTTATTATTGTCGTTGTAGCCACAGCAACAGTCTTAACCATCGAAACGCAACATACTCGTCGCGTCCAAGGAGGAGAGAAAATTGAGGGCTTCACCTGACAAACTGTAAATCATCATAAAGTCATGACAGAAAGTCGGCCTCACGTAAGGGCCTGTTGTAGCGGTCCCGGCTTCAAGACGACCTAGCTTGAGAAGACCCCTCAGACGACGTCACGCGGCTGCCTTTTATTTTTTTTACCTTCTCAAGGCACGGCGCAATTCAAGGAAGACGACTTCGCCCTTGCCGAAGCTGCGGCGGCAAGAGCCCATGCGCAGCATGTCGCGGCGTTTCGGGTGAACTCGCAAGGAGGAGCAAGCAGCTGCCGGCGGGTGCCCAGGAAGCTCTCGTGAGCCTCGTTTACGTAAGCCCGACACTAGCGGGTCGAGTCTGGTCGCGACAGATGTCGGACTGATGCAGCGCGACCCGGCCGCGTTCATATGGACCCTTTTCTGACTGGCCGAGATCGCCGCTACACGTATCGTCGAGCAAGGAAACCACGCACCGACGCCTAGAAGAGGGGGAGAAGGAACGCCAAGACGACCCATACGAACAGTTCTAGGACCTTTGCCCAGCATACCGACCAAACGGGTCGGGCTGACCCATCCCAACCCGACGGTCGCTTAGCCCGACTCCCCACGTGTACACGAACCCGACAGCCGGCTTTGAGCCCGACGAGCCTTCAGCTCATGTAACCCCCCCCCCCCCCCCCCCGCACACACGCACACACACACGCACACACCGTGGATTGCCTCTTCGCTAAGAGCTGACTATTATAGCCTTGTTTACATTAGCCCGACAGCGGCGGGTCGAGTAGGGCCGCGCCAGATGTCGGGCTGACCACCCGACGCGACAGCGTTTATATGAACCCATTTTCTGTCGGGCAGAGATCGCCGCTACCCCTAGCGTCGAGCAAGCAAACCACGCGCGGATGCTAGAAGAAGAGGAGGAGCGCCCAGGCTTGCGCAGCGCCGCCATACCAGAGAGGAGGCAGGAGAGGAGGCGCTAAGCCGATGCGGCAGCGTATAGACGCTTTACAGCGCCGTATCATGGGGGCTGCCATCTTTGGTCACGTGAGCACGCCGCCATTGCACGCCTCCTGACTGCTCCGAGCGCGCCTCGTCGCGACGGCTGCCGCGTCTGATGGTTCGGTTCCAACAGGCTGTGTTTCGGCTGATACGGTTGTAAAATAGTGGGAAGGAGACAGTATGGTTTGGCCAAAGATTCGAAGGACACGTGAGAACTCTAATTTGATCTCTTGTGGCCTTGAAAACGGTGTCCGGTTTCATAGCCAGCCAATGGATGGATTTCCTGATACTTGTCTTTGCGTCCGCAGAAGGCTTTGCTGAATGTTTTTTTATTGTTATTATCTTAAACGGCAAGGTTTAATGCTTCTGCGGCAGCGCAGGTCGTTGTAGTATTCTGTACATGCACGCAGACACCGCTCTAAAACGCTCGCATGCACATCGTACGCATTTGTTTGCAACCTGTTAACGGTGCTTAGGAAACCGAAAATATTTTCTATTGGTTTGTTAAGCACACAAAGGTGACAAAAATAAATAGACACACAAATGTTAACTACCATGTATAGCAGTACCATTCATCAAGCAGCCTTCACAATCTGGCGCGCAATCGTTTCGAAGGATTCCGCGATATAATTGTTATAACGCGCACAGCAACGCATTCACACTACACGAAGTTCATAATTATGTCAGTCTCACACATGAAATTGCGGTACGCTCCACTCTCGATATGCGGACATGAAAATGCTCGAGGTCTCGTTGGTGGTAAGTAATCAGCTTCTCTCTGAGCGCTGGCCTGCGGGGTAACTTTTAGTGGCTGTCTCGCATGGACCGCGAGGAAGTGGCAATCATCCAGCCCAGCAGCCGTAACGCAAATGCTGTATTCCGAATCTGGTCCACGAAAAGCGCTCTACTTGGAGCGAAGTTCAAGAGTAGCACCAAGACGGCATACAATACACGGACGGTAAGCGTTGTCCGTTCGTACGGCTGTGCAGCGCACGATCTACAGTAGCGGCATGTAGGAGCATAAGTCGTCCTTCTTTTCCGTACCTGATCTGGCCTCCGGCGCTGCTGTTACTACAATTGCCGAACACCTTAACTTACGAGCAATGGGGCCTCACTACACACGTAGGCGCAACTGCACAGCAACTGAAAGCACGAAGTGACGGTTTCGGTGGCGGAACACTTTGATCATGAAGCAATGTTGCGCACTTACCCTCGCAGATTTTCCAAGATCGTAACCTTTCTTTGTATATTGGCCATCTAGCACTGGCGGACGTGTTTGTCGCGTTCGCCCGTTCGGAAATGATGCATGGCAAACGGGCGCGAACAGGGGCAGTACTTCCTTGTGCAGTTCGGTTCCGTGAGGCTCGCAAACGATCGCATCCTGCACCTTTAACTCTCTGTCGCAATTCTTGCAATCCACAATAAAGCACGTATTTCCTCTGCCTTTCCCCATCTTCGCAGAAAGAACACTTCGGCAGCCACCCGCGATATTTCCATTACTGCATCGAGGCGTACACTCCGGCGACTTACGAGGTCCGTAATGGCGCCGTGTTCCGAGCGCGTCTGTGGCGCCATCTGGTCTCAAACGGAAGAACTGCGCGCTGTAAACGGTCTATACATGGTCCTTTCAACCGGTTCTGGCCAACGCCGGGACGAGTCAACCCACCCCCTGCAGCCGGGCTGGCCCATCTCGACTCGACGACCACTTATCTCGACCCCCTAGCGTATACATGAGCCCGACAACCGGTTTTCTACCCGACAGCCGAAGTAACCCGACTTTTGTCGGGCTCATGTAAACCCCCAGTGTGAAGGATAGGATTATGCGCCTATTCGTGCGCCCGGGGTACATAGTAGTGTGGAGATGGGTTCCTGTCCGCAGCTGGTTTTCAGCGCTGCAGCCCGCGGCGACTACTTCAGTATGGGACGGCATGCCAGGACATGGGACGGCATGCCAGGACGGCATGCCAGGACGGCATGCCAGGACATGGACATGCCAGGACATGCCGTCAGCCGGTGTCTGCTGACGGCATGTACGAAGCCGGGGGGCAAATAGCGATAACTGGTGCTGAAGAAAATCAAAATACTATAAACCGTCATTTTATGTCTTGTCGATGGACAAGGAAGGCTCGATATGGATGCATCTGTCCACCTCTAAGCTGCCAGGTCTTCATACGACGGCATCGCTTTTCAGACTTGTACACAGTGGCACACTATTACATGTCCACCGCAACTGAAGAAAATGGTACTCCAACAGTAGACACTGAATTTGCCTTGCCTGATTCCCGAATGCATGAGCCAACACGGCAACTAGGTAATGGAGACATTTAGAACAGCAGGATCCTATCGGTTAGGGAGGCAGGGGAACAGCAGGTAGGCAGTGCGCAGGACGATAGCGCCCTTCGGGTTAGTGTTCTGCGCATTTCCTCTGTCCCCAAAACTGCTAAGATCCCCCTATTCTAAAACTATTCAATGTAAAGATCCTCAAACTTCATAATGTAGCGACATCTCCACCCATCCACCGTTTCTCTCCCCAGCAGGTGTCATTTCTGCATGATAGATGGCGCCCGAAGCACGCCCAGGGAGCTGCGGACGGGGACGCCCATCATGATGCAGTTGCTTTACGCAGTTTAAGCTTTGACGTAATGCCATATACTTTGATAGTACTGCAGACCGCAAAATAAAAAGGGGGTTATATAGCTTTCACCCATATACCAGACTTTAAGCAAAGCCCTTAAGGCCGATTCACACGACGGTCCGTTCGCCCGCGCATCACGTGTTCATTCGCCACTAAAAACTGGCCTGCGATCCGATGACGTCAAGCGGATGCGACGGACCAAAAGAGCAGACGACGCGCTGGGTCTACCACTGTTGCCAGATTATTTTCAAGTGTTTGGCAACGCTGGTCAAACTGGTTTTTTTCCTCCCGACCCATGACTGCGATATAATGGTGCAGGTGTGGCCCTTTGTCCAATTCCTCAATGGCCCGGGGCCGTCTTGCGAGCCCAGTCGACCGCTTTGTCATGGTAGCTAACGCAGTGCAGCTTGTCAAAATAGCGCGCCAGCTCAACTTCACTCAGCGAAATGCGGCAGTCGAAATATTGGCAAGAGCGGTGGTTGCCAGAGCTGGCACGCGCATCTCCGCGGGCCGCCGCTAACTCCCGCGAGGGGAGAGGCACTTGAACCTCCTTGGTTGTTCAGTCCGCTGGCTGACAGCACGCCTCTCAACTTGGTGACGCAGGAACACGTGATGCGCGGGCCGCGGGCGAACGGTCCGTCGTGTGAATCGGCCTTTTACCGCTACCGGCATCACTTACAGCCAATGTGCACACCCTGTTTAGCTCCAACGCGGCAGGCGAGCGCGCAGCTGGCCGGCACGTGGTATCATGTGCCTTCAAGATCGCGAAAAAAGGAGAAGAGCGCCTTTTGTTATACGAGTTTGAAAGACCCTGAAGGACGACCGACACCTCGCATATTGCGCCCACTCTTTTCGTGCACCGAGCAAGCCTTTCACCCAGAGCGCGCTTCGAATGTGCAAAATAATTGACCATTTGCGGAAACATCTGAGTCGTCTTCTCTGCAAAGCTTGTTTTCCAACCCAAAGGTCTCGGACCCAGACGACACAGTCAAATTCTTCGAGCGAATGAAAACGCCAGATGGTCGCACTCTTCCTGCAGCAGAGTCTAGGCAGGAAATGGAGGGATACCATCCTTTGTCACACTGCTGTGGGGAGTGGGTTGTTCCTTGCTCTGGCTAGGAGTGCGCGGGGGAATGTGGGGGGGGGGGGGGGGTGAAAGGAGGAAGTTAGCGTGACAGTGTTGTTCCGCAGAAAATTTTTAGAAAGTTTTGACAAAAGAAGGAAGTAAACTGGCGACATTCCCGAGTTTCCTCAGAAGAGGCAACTTCACTTTTTTTCGTTTGCACAAAGAATGCTAGAGTGTCGCCTGGTAACACGGCCTGTTGGTCGGAAAAGAAGCCTTGCGAAGAAGTTGACTTACGCATTTCTGCAAACGGTCCATTACGTTCCCTGCAAAGCCGGACCATCCACTGGCCACGCGCCGAAACGAGGCATCCTACACTGAGCTTCACAAACGACGCTCGACTGCATTACCTGCGGGCCGTTACTGCTGAGCTTTAGCATGAAAAGACAAACGGCCATCGCAGTCGTAACCGTAATTTCAGCAGAAACAAAACCAGCCTGCAGACACAGGGAAAGATAGGACGATCCTACATGACAGACGCCCACTGTTTCTCGCGTTCCAGCCACGTGCACGGAGACCGCACCGTGCGCGAGGCGACAGGAGCCCAACGCGATCGCGATCGTTCAAACCTGGCGCGCGAACCGGCGCAGCAGCCGGCGGGGACGCAGGCGCACGCGAGGCCCCAAGTCCACGAAGGCGCGGCTCCATCCTGCTGTAGCAGCTGCGAAGCCCCGGCGCGCGCGCGGCAGACCGCGCCGAGCGACAACTCCACCCACGACGCGGCAGCGGCGGCAACAAGCAGCAAAGGAAAAAGAACGCCAAGCCCAGCGAGCCAGGCCGCCGGAGTTCCCCCTCTCCCGAGAGCGCGAGCGGAGGAAGGCAGCAGCGACGGCCGAGCGCGCGACAAGGCCCGAAGGTTCACCCGTGCCGACGAGCGACGGCATCGACCGGACAGCGGCGGCCGCGGAGGTTGCCGCGGCGGCGATGCCAAGACATGGCAGCGCCGAGACAGCCCACTCGCGCCGCATTCGCTTCAACCGCTCGCGCCAGAGCTGCGGCTGTTTCCGACTGAGACACAAAGCTAGAACCGTGCACGACGCCCTTCCCGCATGGGTCGTGACGTGAAGACACATACACAGCGAAGACGCGTTGCGCGAGGGCGACTCCCACGAGGCGTCGCGTACGGGCACAAAGAAGCTTATCGCGCTCAACGCCGCGAAGTGCACACGCTCTGGTGCACTCGACTCAAGAAGGCTGGACACAGCGTTCGTCACTTGCTTACCGGTCGTCCACGGCGTCTGAGTCCACGTTGTGACCATTGCTCCGCAGGCTGAGTCGCGCCGTCTTGCTTGCGGACGACGTGTGCGCCATGTTGGGTTCTGGAGGAGAGGTCTAGTTCACGCGGCGCCCGCTAGGGCCGACCCCGGCGGCGGTCGTGCGCCCCCTCGCTTGAGGACGCCTCCCCCTCTCCCCCCGCCCGGCGGCAGCGGGGACGTCCGCTGCGCGGCGATGTCACGCACCGGGTCCCCTTCCCCGCAGGAGGCAGCTGTACGTCGCCACGCCCGGGGGACCGTCTGGACAACACCTGTGACTCGCGGGAAGCGGACGGAGGGCCTCGGTGGCTGGGGCTGGACGACGCCATCTTGTGACAGCGCTGGCTGGCCCCGCCGGCTCTTCTCGCGCTCTCCACGAGTCGGGGAAGGCTTCGTGCAAACAGACACGCCGGCAGCTCACCGCAACGCGCGCACGCGTGCTCTCGCCCCGGCTGCGCCCGCCGCCGCTCCTGCTGCTGCAACTCGGACGTCGAGGGTTGAGCTCGGCGGGGAGGCTTCTATTCTTTGCCACGTCGTTCGGTCCAGTGCGGCGTGCTTTGCGCGGTAGATGGTGGGACATTGCCGCCGTCCTGCAGAGAGCTGTGGAAGGTATTGGGTGAACGAAGCCTCCGCCCTGGGGTACCTCTCTTCCCTACCGCTTTGGGCCGGCTCTGTGCTAAACGTCATGGCGGAGCTAGTCGCTCATGAGTGCGTGGATTGCGGGGTGGTAGTAACACTCCGCCATTCGATCGTGGAAAGTGGTACTGATTCCCGTGAACGTACTATACCAACGGCTAGTGCTTATTAACGGTCCAAGTGGCTAGTTCCTTGACAAAAGCGCCAACTGCTACGTCGATTCATAGCTGTTCACTCAATGTCAATCAGCACGCGTAAGCACCGCTTACAGCTGACAATGTTCCGAGCGCAGGGTGTTTCAGTAGGCTCTTGAAGGCACTCTTCGTTCCCCGCAAATATTAGTCCGCAACGTTGTTTCTCCGCCGACAATAAAGCGGTTTGCTATGATTGCAAAACGGGAAACCAAATTTTATTATAGAGAAGAAGCCGAGTTCCTCAAAGGCACTATTTTGTTGCCGGATTTCCAGACCTGCTAGTACATTGCCAGCGACACGACTTCTCTCTCAGATCATACTCCTGCACAGCGTTAACATGATCGCCGGCGGTTTCAACTGACGTAGCGCTTCACAGCGAGGCGCCGAAGCGCGCTAATGGATCCTGGGGCTGGGGGAGGCCCAGATACGTGGCATGAATTCCTCTGCGCTCGCCGTGGGCCTGGCGTTATAAAAAGAGCGCGGAAATAAATAAAGCACCTCGCCTGGCAACGTGAACCGGCGCCGAAAGAACACAAGCAGCGCTCACAGCTCCCACCGCTGAGAGCGCGTGCCCATCGTTCCTCCTCCAGCACCTGGAGTGGCGTGCTGTGGGCGTGATAAACTGTTACTAAAACCGCGATATGTCTACACAAGCGCATTCTTTTTGTGATTATGACAACTAGGAATATCAGTGCATCTTCTGTCATCTCCTGCACTCAAAGACGTCAGCACTTCCCCCCTCATTCAAATGAATCAATGCATGAGCTAACAGGGATGCAATATATGGTTCACATGGACCGAGAAATATTAATTGAACGTGATTCATGAGCTAAAGTTATTGGTTGTACAAAGAAAGGAGAGTAGGTTGCAGCGCTGACTATGGTCAGTGCAGTGTGGGAACGTGGCGTACCATGTGCTGAAGATAAACAAGACGCGGGTTGCTGCAACCAGGGTCGAACGAACCCTTCCTGCGTTTCACCTTGTACATGAGGTCCCTTACTCTCTGCTGGCTGCTAGGTTTCTACCCATCTCGGGCGCGCTGAACTGAGGGCGTTGATTGATGATAACGTTAACTGTCGCTATCTGTCTTTCTAGTTAAGGAAATGTAGTCGCATATAAGTTAAGAAAAAGGGGCAGCTACCCGTGAAAGGAGGCCCACCCGCTATTGGCGCCGACTGATTTTCATGACGCTGTGGTTGATCCGATTAAGCCGTAGCCAAACCTCTTTCATCTAGCACACTAGCAGGTCCAAGGAAGGATCATCGTGACGTCAGGAAGATCGGTACAGGTCATTGGCTGGAGGGCCTCCTTTTAGGGACATCTGCAGCTTCGTTCTTCAATATATTCAACTTCAATGAAGATCCTTCGCACAGAACTATACCTTCATCCAATGTGAACCATGTATGGCTTTCGCAAGCGTGTGCTTTGCCTTATGAAATTTCCTTTCGGTCGATGCAGGACCGAGGCTGTTTTCAGCCCAATCTGTGCACAGGAACGGCGTCAGACTCGTAAAAGGATGCGGCCGGAGCATGACGGCACTTGTTTAATAATAATTGGTTTTTGGGGAAAGGAAATGGCGCAGTATCTGTCTCAAATCGTTGGACACCTGAACCGCGCCGTAAGGGAAGGGATAAAGGAGGGAGTGAAAGAAGAAAGAAGGGGTGCCGTAGTGGAGGGCTCCGGAATAATTTCGACCACCTGGGGATCTTTAACGTGCACTGACATCGCACAGCACACGGGCGCCTTAGCGTTTTGCCTCCATAAAAACGCAGCCGCCGCGGTCGGGTTCGAACCCGGGAACTCCGGATCAGTAGCCGAGCGCCCTAACCACTGACATGGATAACACGTGCTTCCCATGCACGTGAAAGAATGCAAAATGTTAGTATTTTGCGAGGAAGGGAAAGGCACGTCAATGTGGAAACGATAACCATGCCATGTGGAACTGATTTTGCGAGAGATATAGCCGCCGTCTCCACATCCTCCGGCCGCCTAACCTTAAAGGTGGCTGAACATAGACGGCTGCCGGGGCGGTATTATACCCATTGCGAAGGCTTCTCTATCCGCGTGGTTTGCAACACTGACATAGACTGCCTCTTCTTTCCCTGCACAGTGTTTGACAAGGGCCATGGTTCTAATGGCTTGTCTGTCTCTCTTTATGATGTTCCAAGTGTGTTTTCGGCTATGGGTTTGACTCCGATATGTTTGTATATCTTGAACGGTATCATATAGGTGTCTTTTTCCTGTTTATTGCTGTGTCGCTATCCTATCCTGGCAAGGATAGCTCTGCCTGTTTTTGTTTTTGATAAGCGTTTATCTGAGATTAGATGCCCTTCTTTAAGCTCTCTCATAGCGTTGTGAACGCCTAAGAGTTTTAATTTTTCTGTTTATGAGCACACCCGTTTAACGCGGTCTTGTAAGCCTGCCTGGTAATGCTGTCTACCTGGCCTGTGTCTCTTTTTCGTTCAAAAGAAGATTGGATATGGAATATACAATGCGACTCACTACAAAGACCTGTGCCAACATTCATGTATCGGCCTCTATGCATTCCGTTGTATTTATTTGCCATGCGTCTTATTAGCACTACGGTTTGTGAGACGCATGTTTTAAGTTTGCCAGTGGCAATGTTATTAAGTTTGTCTTCCTGTGTGTAAGCCCAGAATTTTACCTGTTTTCACCGTCGGAATCAGTGCTCCGTCTATTAACACCCTTATATGGGGTTGTGGATCTGTCTTCCTGTGAGGCCTTTTCTCGAGGATCAACATTTCTTTTTTTTTTTTTTGCGGAGAGCAGAAGAGTCCTACTGCTGCCGCATATTCGACTGCCACATCTGCCGCCTCTCGTAAACGACTTTCAATTTCCGCTTCCCTTCCTCCCGCGACCCAAACAGTTATATCGCCTGCGTATACTGAGTGCGAAACGGTCGGGATTTTCTCGAACCTCCTTGCCATGAGGATAAGCGTGATGTTAAAAAGAGGGGATAAGACTGACCCTTGCGGGGTTCCCCTGTTTCCTAATTGGAAAGTATCTTCATCTGTTTCCTAATTGGAAATTTCCAATTAGAAGGACCCTATATGGATCTTTGCTGTTCTGTTTAAAAGCAAGGCCTTGAAGTATTTGTAGGCTCTTTCTCCTACTTCCAGGCCCGATAAAGCATTTAGTATAGCCTCATGTTTACTATTATCGAATACTTCAGTGAGCTCCAGAGCTATAGTTTGGCTCTTGTGCTCTTATTGTTTTCAGGTGCATAATTTCCTTTGAGACAAGTAACACGGCGTCCTAGGTTGATAAGTGTGGTCTGAAAACTATCATGAAGTCGGGAACGTCTGCATTTATTCATGTGATTTTGTATCCTGTGGAGACTCACGTGTTCCATCAGATTCCCTAAGCATAATGTTAGAGATGTGGGTCTAAGGTTTAGCTATTTTCCGATTTTAACTATTTCCCGGGTTTGGGAATCAAGGCTGCCTTCGCATGTTTCCATGAGGGCGGTAGTGTTCCTTCTTTGGTTAGGGTGGGTATAGATTTACCAGGTAGGTTACGTAGCGTCTTATTAGTAATGACATCTTTGCGCGGAGCTTTTGTAGCGCGGCTTGAACTTCTGACTCCCTAATTTATAGTCTGGTATAGGTATCTTAGGGTCGGTGTTTAAGTAACTGTCCGTTTTCTTTTATGATTGTTGCATTGAAGAGCGGGTTTCCTTGCAGGATTTTTGCAATATTTTTTCTGCTTTCCTATTTTGATTTCGTTGGGTCTAAGAGGTGCCGTAGAATGTGCACCCTTCATGCTTGCCATTATTGCCACTCATTATGTCGCAGGTCTGACTCCATTGTTGTTTGGCTAAATTTTGTGCACTTCCATTTGCTAGGCAAGTTTGGCTATTCTGAGACGCAGCTTTCTGTTATGCTTCTGACCCTTCCATCTCTTGTTAAGGCTACTGTAGGCATTTCACATGTGTAATAGTCGGCTGTCTACCGAATCCGTTTCCTCTAAAGCGAGGACCTCTTCAGCAGGAGCGTTGGTATCGACCTTTAAGTTTTTTATCCAATCTTCTAAGTCTGATATGCCTTGTGGAGCTGTTTGTTCCTTTAGTGTGCAAAATCTATCGCAATCCGCAATGCAAATTGAGCTCCTGCTCTTGCTTTTGAGGTGACTAAACTCTATAGTTCTGTGTGATATAATGATCACTCGCCAAGTTTGCCCCTGTGTTGTGCCATGTGATTCTGGGGATGTTTAACCTGGCAGGTGGCTGTTAAATTAGTAATTGATCGTGCGAGGTTGATCAGGACAACCTGGATCGCACAAGTTCTACCGGTGACAGCACCTGCCATCCCAGAGCAGTGGCGCACCTCTTGACCGCTGCACAACTACGCCAGGGGTGGTGTGAGTACTCCTAGGGATCTGTGAATGTCAAGTAGAGGAAGACCAAATGTGCATATATGGGAATTAACACATTAGCTAACGCATCATGCGCGGCGGAGCGCGGGCCGCGGTACGGCGGCGACAGCCCTTCACGAAGTCAGCGCGCAGATCAGAAGGGAAGCGCCGCGGCGGCGGTTACGTAGAGCAATGCAGGTGTACAACTGCCGGCTGCATGGCATCGGTTCACATTACGCCGCAGCGCGCGGCGACTGCGTTCACAATAGACGTTTCTAGCATACCGAGCATACCGGAGACGTACTACTGGAGACGTATACCGGTTTACCGGACCCCTCTTGCGCATGCGCATAAGCATTGTTGGGGTGAGGGGGAACCACTGCGTATGTGCAAGAGGGGTCCAGTAAACCGATATACGTCTCCGGTAGTACGTCTCCGGTATGCTAAAAACGTTTAATGTCGGAGGGCGGGTTTACGTCTGCTCACACGTGAGCAGTTCTTAAGTTACTCTGCCGAATATTTATCTGTCTGCCCAACACCATATAAATCAACAACTATCAGGAGCTGCGACGTTTCCGCTGTATTTTAGAGTTTTTCAATGCTTCAGTTATCGCTGCTGGTTCTTTCTTGGGGCTACTCTATTCTATAAAGAAAGAAGGTCTACCTCTCTTGGCTAGCAATTCAATTAGAAGGCTGCTGTCCCAATGGTGGGCGATAGTTGGTAAATTTCTCTCGACCAGGGTTGCTGTCCTTGGTTTCTCGAAGTTGTTTATATGGAGGTTTTATATGCCCGCATTTTTATTTCGCGCAGGGTTTCTTGTATCGCAATCACATCCGAAGCGGAGCTTTTATTCATCTTGGTAATGTACTGTTGTAGAAGATTTCCTTTTCTGCGAAATCCTCTACTCTTCTGTTGCCAGAAGATCCCGATTTCTTTAGGATCGCGCTCCATGTTGAAGGCTTGCTGGGGCTAAAAGATTGCCGTGTGACGGCAAGGCGGGCGGTGATTGAGCTATGACCTCTATCTGCTTGAAAGCGGTTTGTATAATCTGGTGTAAAGGTGATCTTTCTCTCCTTATTGGCGCTTACTGCAGTTTCTATTGCTTCGAAGAGAGGGTGGAATTGTTCCATAATTTTGGTTGACGACGGCTGTGACTTCAATGGAAAGTTACAATTCGGATTGTAATTCGGTCTGCTAATTAAGCACCGCATTCTTCGAACTCATCCCTTGTGGCACAGAGCATCCCTAAAGCTACCATCACTTGAAAAGCGAAGAATACTAGCATTATTATCACATTTTCACAGCTTGTATCACAACCAGTCTTCATTCGCGACATCCTATGATCAGACCCGCCCACCGTATCTTTCCGCGCATAGATCATGCTCTCAAAATTAAAACAATATTTGCACGTACCAACCTCCTTAGTCATTTACCATTGTTCCGTTCCATAAACCATTGGAACAAGCTACCAGGTGATATTGCTTTCACATTAGACCATGACGCCTTTGTGCAAAAACTGAAGTGTTTTTTAGAAATAAATTCTTAGTAGCAAAGCTACATTCCTGTTTACGTTCAACTCTGAATTTTCTCCTCTATCCATTCTGTCTGTGCTTTTGGGTTTGTTTTGTGTTTGTATAATTAGGTGTGAAATATCGTTTATTTGAGGTTGTACTCCCCTGCCCTTATGTAATGCCCGAAAAGGCCTCTAGGGTATGTGAATAAAAAAGAACTTGTCATTTTAGGTGGCGTTGGAGATTTGTCTCTTGCGGTGGGAGACCACGCTACCCGGAGAGATAGGGGGTGAAAACATTTTTTCTTGAGCTTTAAGTTTGATTTGAATCAAATTTAAGTTAGCTTCGAGCTGCCTATTCTCTCTCTCTAGGCCGATTATACTCTTTTCGTCCCTGTCTGAACCTTGACCACAGTAGGCGGTTACCGATGCCCAGCTCGCCTGCTCGTTCGGCCGGCCCCTGGCTGGGCCTTGGGATCCTACGGGTCTTCCTTCGGAGGAGGTCACGGACCCGGGACGTTTGCTGCTGAATCTTAATTCACCCTCTTCTGTTGGGAGACATGCTCTGTCTTCTCGTGTTGGACCCGGACATTGATCCTGATATCGATTGATGTGCGCTGTTCTTGCCGTTGCCGGCTATTTCTTGGGAGTCGCCGTGGGCGTTACCTTTCGATTTTTGAGATCGAATAAAACGGTGCCTGCACCTTCGGGTGCCGGTGAAGTGAGACTCGTTGCGGATTACGCACTTGGGTTTGCAATAAGAGTTGTCGGAATAGTTGGTTCATACTGAATGAAAAGCGTAAACTGCGCGAAAGGGTTAAGACAAAGAGAAAGGAACACGCATGACACTTACTAACGCAGACTGTCAACTTTGACAGGTGTGGAGCTTTCAGGGGCAGGACGGAGTCTCAGGTCCCCTTTGTTAAGTGCGCTTTCCTTGGTCGACATGACTGCAAGTTTACCTGCACATGCAATCAGAGGAGGGCATTGTTAAGTACTGCTTAAACAAAATACACAGACGGGATGACAGTGCTCAGTCCGCAGGACTTTCCAGTCTGACAGCCATCCAGAACGAACCATGCCTGCCTGATGTCCTAGAGACACGAAGTCGAGAGACAGTGGGCGTTGCCCATCGCTCGACCTACAGCCCGTTCGGATCTCTCGTGCCCCTTGGGAACCAGGCGGAAATGCTACGTCAGTGCGGGTTCAAGAACCGCGCGGCTAGGCGCCATAGGCCCCGCCCCACAAAGCTGCCACGCAGTGTCCGACGACGTGGCGGTGTTGGGGGAGTATGGAAACCACCCTAGGAGGACACGGATCACGGCGCCCTTTTGTGGAGGCCCAAGCGCGTCTTCGTCCCTGGTGCTGTAGCACAGCAGCCTGAATGGACGCGACGGAGTCTCTCGCCGCCGCCTCACATACCGCGGAAAAGACAGCGAGGACGTCGCTCACGGCCAGCTGGCGGTCTCCGACGCGCGCGTCGCGTCATGCTCCCATTCCCGGAGCAGCGAGAACGTATACAGAGCTGCACGCGCAAGTCGAGAGATCGCGCCATTCGCCTTTCGCCAGCCGCTACGCACTGAGCGCGCCCGCGTGCCACGCCGCGTTCTTTCTGCCGCGGTCGTCTTTATCGTCCCAGCCCAGTATCACTCGGTTTCGATGTTCACGCGTCGGTCGGTCCATGCGCGACTCGTGCCTCTCTCCCTCGCGACGGAGAAGCTCTTGAGCGTCGCGTGACAAAGAGCCTGTGCCTCTCTGTTTCTGCCTCGACCTAGAGAGGGCGCTCGCGGAGAAAGCGTCCTTTGTGTCACGCTTGCGGCGTCGCAGCGACGGCGAGAGCTACCGAAGCTTCTCGACGACGTCTCACTGCGGCTTCTATCTTTCACGCATTCATCTCCTGCTTTCTTCATCTCTGTTCTTCTCGCTTCGGCTCGCTGTTTCGAGTTGCCCTCGGCGATGTCGCTCTTTGCTGTCCGCGCGCAGTCTTTCATGTTCCCGCGTTTGATGGAAGATGGCGCGAGCCGCATCGTCATGCAGCGAGGCGTTATGTGGGACGAAACTCTAATCTGTGCTCGGACTGGCGTGCCGAGGAATACGTGCGGACGCTGCTGTGGAGGACGTTGCCCCTGTCGTATTTGAGTGGACACCGCGTGGGCGAGAAAGTGCGGGGTGCTTGGTTGGGGCTCACGCGTGTTCGCGCATCCTGGAGGGACGGCGAACGGCCTGTCTCCTCAGCAAGCGTTGTCGCGAGATGCCACACGCGCTCACGCACAAACGACGGCAGTAAAGCCAGTTGGTTTCGAGCTGGGCCTATTTTGCAGAGCGACGAGTGGTTCCGTGATTGTCCCGTTTGGGTGGCACGTCTATGTCAGTCCTTCAAAATAACTAATTTGTGCGGTCGGATAAAGACCTCAGAAGGTGGGTCGCATGTTCGGCTAGTGCTGTCTTGCTATTCAGCGCCGCTGAGTGTAGCCAAGCGCTCCAGGTTGTGAGGGGGGGGGGGTGGGGGGGGGGAGGGGATAGAGAAAATAAGGTGAGGTTTGGGCAGTGTTCCATGTGAAAAGCATGCATACCTAAGCTCTGTGTTCG
>JARKHS020035835.1:0-21385 GCA_030143305.2 Amblyomma americanum | reverse complement strand
CGTTAAAGATCCCCAGGTGGTCGAAATTATTCCGGAGCCCTCCACTACGGCACCTCTTTCTTCCTTTCTTCTTTCACTCCCTCCTTTACCCCTTCCCTCACGGCGCGGTTCAGGTGTCCGCCGATATGTGAGACAGATACTGCGTCATTTCCTTTCCCTAAAAACCAATTATTATTATTATTATTATTATTATTATTATTATTATTATTATTATTATTATTATTATTAGCGGAGTTCCCAGCCCAAGGCGGCGTCGCCACTCACCGTCGCTGTGGGTAGCGTCGCTGTGGCTGTCGCTGTGGTGGCTGAGGGGCGACGTGCGAGGCGGCGAGGCGTCTGGCGGCCCGCAGCCCGAGATGGTCTGACCCAGGAGGCTCCCCAGGTCCAGCACGCTGTCCTCGGGGCAGAACTGCTCGGGTGACCGCTGCTGCTGATGATGGCTTTGCTCTGACGTCCTCAGGTGCGCTGCTGCACGGGGACAGTGGAAAAATGGCACAGCAGCGTCAGCCACACCGCCCCTGGTTTCGCGACCACCTTAGACTGGTCGCGTCCCTTAGAAAAATTTATTTACACAGTCTGCAGACTGTTCATAGACTTCTGTCTATAACGTCTATAGACTCTCCATAGACAAACCCCAGAGAAAAGTCTATAGGCAATACAAATCCAGTAGACAGTCTATAGACAATCTGCAGGTTTATGGCCATACACGTTTAGTAGATTTTTGTCTGTAGACTATGAGTAGACAAAGATAAAGATCTACTGGAAGGCAGTAGAGTGGATAAGTCTATAGACTGTCTATAGACCATTTTTGTAAGGGGTGTAAGTTAAGAAGGCTTATACAGAATACAGAATTTAGGAAACAGGCAGCTAATACGATACGTAAAGGCAATTATCAACTGAGTAACGCACGTGACATCACGGGCGCCATTTTGGACGCACAGGTTAGCTTCCCCAATACGCGGGAACCGGTTGGGTATAAGGGAATTAGGAAAACCACCCGGGCTTTTACCGTGCTTTCGGGACCCAAAGATTGTCGGCCGCTATGATGTCGGTGCAAACTATGTACGCTTAGCCGACCGTCGTGCAAATCGTAAGACATTGTCTGGCCCGTACGCTGCCGTCTCGTAAAAGTAAAGCGGCCATTCGCCTTGTGCCGTCCGCGTCTATACTCTCTATCTATTTATGTACCTTCGGCAGACTTTTTCTACTTGTCTGCTTTTTCCGGGGTGCCTTTCTTGTCAGAGTGCCACTCCCTTTTACGACAGACAGCGGCATGAACATCTCGCACGTGACGTCACAAGTGCCACGGAAAGGCACCACTGTATGCTGTCGGGAGCGACGTTATAGGCCTGTTTAGAGTTCGCCCACCGCTTAAGTGGCGGCGCTGACGTCTTTCCAAGACAGCCCCTTACTACCTCGGTTGGTGCTGTGTACACACATTTAAGCTGTTCATAAAAATGAGCGCCGTCTGTGTTATTTTTTTTTTCAGCAGGTTTACGTGGCACGAGCAGAGCAGAAAAAAAGATCGAAAGCCACTGAACGGTGATGAAGCCGGACACTTTGCCCTCCTCCACGTCTGTTCTCGTAAGTATCGTTCGACTTCTGAAGCTTACGCATTCATAGTTCATGGATACTGCACGCCATGTTTGCCAGTGAACAGCCTGTTGGCGTGCAGTGGCTAGCTTCTCTCAGTAAGTCGAAGAAGCATACGCCGCTCCGAAGAGAGCAACATTTTTGCGAGGGCAACGTACACAGACGGTCGTGAACAGGAAATTAGGAGCCCGCGACAGAGCGCTACAAGTTCGAAATCAATTTCTGAGCACACGACATCGCAGACCAACTACAAGAACGCGTCCGTGTTCGTTTTTTTTTTTTTGCGCTACTATGTCTTTCCAAAATGTGTTCCAACAAGCCCAGCTACAAGTACACTATTTAATACAAGAAAACAAAGTTACCAAATGTTAGAAAGCCGACAGAGTAAAGGAGGACCGTAAGTGAACCTGCGAATATATTAATGCCGAAGTTCCCTTGAAATGTAAAACGGGAAATTTCTGTCACTTTCCCAGAAATTTCCGCTTGTAAATCTGTATTTATGGATAGGACGCCACCCCTTCGCCAACTCAACAGACAGACTTGCTCGTATTTAGACGGTCAGTGTTATCACTGACACATAACGAAGCCGCCAGTATGCTGATACTCGATAAAAAGAACTGTCTCACCTATCTGGCGACAGCAGACGTGTGCAGTCGGAGGGACCACTCCCAATAAAATACGCTTTTTGGAAAAGGCCACTATGAGTTAGCAAGTGTTTTAGTCCTAATTTGAAACAAGTCCACTGCCCCTGAACGAACGTCAAAGAAACACGTTACCCACGATACAAAGGGAACTAGTTTTTCCCCAAAGTAGAAAAGTAGAGAATCCGCCATATGCCACGCCTTATCGGATGGGAGATGTCGACAGATGCAGTAAATACGACTCCAGCTGAGTTTGCCCTGCATCCACAGTAGTTCCAACGCATCTAAAGAAGCGATAAAGAAGTTTTTTTTTTCTCGTGGTCAACGGTTAACGTAAGCATGAGAGTATGACACGCATGGGCCGAGTTGATTAAGAAGTAACGTTAAGCGTGTTTTTTTTTTTGCATAACATGATTTCCTTTTGTTTCTCACAACTTGAGAAGCGCAAGTGAAAAGCCAGCAATATAAGGTTTCTCACCGGACTTCCATATCTCCAGCTGGGCGCTCAAGATGTCGCCCGACCCAGGGGCGCGAAGTCTGAAGTCTTCCTCGCTGAGCGAGCACAGTGCGGCGCCGTCCATGTTGAAGTAGTCGGTTCTGAACGATGGGCAGCCATACTGCTGCTGTGTCCAGACCAACCACGAGTGGACATTGGCCACGCTCCACTGGTACGGGTCTGAGAGGGCGATACAGAAAAAAAAAGACAGGAAGTCCAGGGTTACGGCACCGAAACTGCATATAGTTCAGTGAACATTTGGGCACAACAAACATCTCTAGATGCACTTCCGAAGACACTAAAGCGAAAGTCAAACAGCGCAGTTTATGCTTCGTTCTTCTTCGCGATACTTAAGAGGCGACGGAACGTTGTTGACACAAGGGAGATCTTCCGTGCTGTCGCGAGAAGGCGACACAAGTCTTTCGTAACTGTACAAGCGGGCGCAAAAAGATTAACACACTGACTGGAAAGCTGACATAGTTGCCCTTTCCAGCACGCGACCTCCGAGCATAACGCGGGGATGTAAAACATTCTTGAAGGTGTACCACACCTGCGATACGGGTCAGCGACAATCAATGCAAATAGAGGGAATGCATTGATGTTTCGAAAGTCGCTGCTGGGGAGGCGCCCCCAGAAGGGCGTTGCCCAGCGAAATGAAACACGACAGAGTAAGCCCGCTGAAGAACGCTGCGCTTGTAAGAAAAGATGCGTGTGTTACAAAAGTGTACGGTTTGTGTCTTGGCAAGTTTTTGTTTGATATTTGCCTTTTCTCTCACTAGCTTGACTTTTTCAGGAAAACGGGAACCAGCCGTTGTTCTCAATTCAGCAGCAAGTTTGTATGCACTGATAATGAAGTTTGGAAACATATCAAAGTGAGGCACCCAGGTTCTTTCGAGCTACTAGCCAAGACACTTAGCTCCATCACATCGACAGGTGCATGCCACTTCGGTTGCTTTACAGCGTGAGAGGCCCTTTCTTATCACCTATGGTCACAGGGAAAGCTGCTGCACTGCAAACTCCCACCTCACTCTCTGCCTCAATATGGAGAAGAAAAAGAATCAGCGACAGCTCTCAGAAAATGGTGGAAACTTAGCACTGCCCGCCGTCTTCTCTGGGCGAGCAAGACACGCATGCATATGCGAGCAATGGTCAAAACCAGTGCTGCTAAGGTAGAAGAAGGTTGTACATGATATGGTCAACTAAGCAAATGGTTCGTCTTCAAAACTGTGCATTTTCCTTACACCTTCGGCAACAGAAAGGAGCTTGAGCCTACGGAGGCTTCATGGCATCCGCGTCCAGAACGAAATCAAAATGTCCCGCAAACATTGTGAGCCATCTGTGGATGTTTCCCCCGCCAAATTTAGTTTGCTCTTGTCTTATTCAGTGTCGCCCGCCCTTTCATAGGCAGCATTCATGGTTCCTGAGACGTCCCAACTGCAATGCGGTTCACAAACTCTGAACGCATTGTGAAAACGACTAATAATAATGGAAGTTCAGCATGATTTAGTGCTGATTCAGGAAGTTAAGAACGCCAGTGACTTGAAAAAGTAGTAGCCATGTCTTCGGTACACGTTCATCGATTGAAAACTGTACAGGAGAGCACTAGCATGCTCTTGCTGAGTTAGTGAAGTAGTTTTCGGTTTTTGTATGGTATGAAGCCATGAACGTTACTGCATTTTTCATGTGTCTAGGAAGGACCATTGTAACCGGTAAAAACTAAATGTGGTATTTGTTTTTATGACGCATCAACGGCTAAGTCTATCACGCGCGAAGAAAAAACTAAGCGGTTAGTTGCATAACCGCCTTTAGTAAGAGCGGTGCGTTCTGTATTTTCCTATCGTTAATTCAGGCAAAGTGGATCATTCCGCATAAGCACGTATACGAGAGGAGCCGTTACGACTTTGACGTTTCATTCACAGTAAAGTAACAGGCAGACAAACATCAAGAATTCTGCAGGACTTCCAGAACACGCACAAAAATATCTGGTGAGCGCAATTACATGCGTACCTCCTCCGCACGATATGATTGATGCGCTCAACGTACAAGTTACTAGTGGACTCTATCGCCGGACAAGAAAGTCATCGCTACAGATGGGCTCTCTGGAAATGCAGCAAAAGTTCAGACGATGACATTTGCCACAGAACACGATGTCCGCCATATGCTACGTGATCTCCAACGCAAAACTGCATTTCCGCGGAAAAGTAGGAAAGGTTATTAGCTCGCTTTCGTGCCCTAGTCGTAGCTTCCCCCGTATTCCTCAGCATGTGTTCAGCTAGCTTCCTTCTCATCATTAGTGGTTTGCGAAATGTTACTCCCTAGCTCGAGTGCCGTTTGTTTGACGCTTGATTTGTTACACAAGCCCATGCTCCAGCCATATTTCTCAGCATGTGATCACCTAACGTCTTGGCTCGCATTCGCGCTGTTCTGAAGACTCCTGCTAAGCTCTACTGGCGCCGCGGGAGAGTATGTACAGTGGTTAAGACGAACACTCACTCGGCGAGACGTTGAGGATCTGGCAGGCGATTTCGATGTCTTTAGCCGCCTGTTGCATGGCGAGCAGACGGATCTGGTCGAGCTTGTCGGCCGACAGGGACGTGCAACAATCCGCGTCACTCTCGGCACAGTCCTCTGTCTTGATGGCGAGACGCTGGTCATACGAAGGCGGCGGTGGACGGCACGGCTTGACGGAGCCGGCCGCTCCAGCCGCCCCGTACATGGGCGCGCCCTGGCAACGCACTAATCCGGAGCACGGCTCGTCGTACATGCTGGGACTGCCCGGTTGGGCCACCATCGTCGCGTTGGGAGGCGCGGCGGCGGCCGCCGGGGCCGCGGCGGCTGTTGCCGCGGGCGCTGAGCGCGCAGGCGTCATGTAGTTCTTGGTCACAATCACGAGTTCTTCGAGCAACGCGGGATAGTCCAGCATGTGGGCATGGGCGACACCTTGGCTCATCATGCACGACGACTGGGGCGACGAAGGAGCGGACTGCGGCTCCTGCTTGATCCTACACGGCAGTGGCGCGTTGTTCTCGGTCTCGTCGAACCACACGCCCAACTCGTTCATGCCCCACGTGTCGGCCATGGAGGCGGGACTGGCGACGCCCGTGGAGTGGCTCGGACTCGGGACCAGTTGGTGACGCTGCGAAGAAAGAACACACAGTGAAACATCTGCAGGTTACAAGAAATTGGGCACTGCCCACACTTTCGCGGAATCATCCGCGAAAATCTGCTCTCTCCACGCGTTTGATGGCACTGCCTAAGACACCGGAGCTGTCCTGCCGATGCCTGCCTACATGTGGGCTTGTTTCTATGGCGTTAGCGTGGTGGGAAGCTTTACCAGGCTCGTCATTGACAGCACTTGGCGGGTGATCAGAGGGCACGTCTTCTGGGCGCGTTCAGCACAGCATCGGGTGGTCTGGGCTGGCCGGCGCGGAGGGAACGGCGGTTCTCAGGCAGTCTGGCAGCCGCCGGCTAGCGAATGGGTGTGCGCGCGAGACGAATTCGCCATTAGGAGGAGGCCTCGCGGGCAGCCTCTTCACGAGCTGTAACGCCGCCGCGCCACTGTGGGCACATCCTCGCCAAACCGGTTGCCACGGCCCTCGTCGTGTAGTCGTGTGATGCTTGCTAAGCTGTTGCTGCCACTCTCAGCACGCGGCGGGGGAAGGACGGGGAGAAAAACAGACCAAAAACCAAAGGAGGGCGTAAAAATGGGCTCCGCTTATTCCGGACGGGACGATGGCAAACAAACAGGCGCAAATAAACGCGATCGCGACGGCGCATACGAAAGATCTTTCCAGGGGGTCCGCTGCTGTTGGCGTCGCCTCACGCGGGCGGCACTGCCCACACGTCTGTTGCGGAGAACTCATCGCTCACCTGAGTGCAGTTTGTATCCAGTGGTGCCATTTGTTAGCAGAAGTTCGCACGGCAGAAAGAATTAGGGAAGATGTAATGACTCGCTTCATCAATGCGCCAACCAACGAAGTGGACACATCAAAAGAAGTCGCTGGACCGCACGTGACCGTGGTTGCGGTCACACCAGCAATAAAGTCCAGGAACCGAAGCAAAACACGCTACTCTTGCCACACATCGAATGTCAGCAAAACAACATCAAACCGTCAGTATTAGTTAGTTGTGTCTTTATGGAGAAGAATTATTTAAGCGCACCGCATGTATGTGCGGAGAACCCAATCGTTAATTAAAATGCCTCAAAACTACTTCGTCAGTCGCTTAATATGCGAAAGCGCCACCTCAAATGAGCGCGCCACAAACTTGTTCCCATCCAACGGAACAAACGGCGCAGCTGTCGCACGCGTGTCTGCAAGCGGTGTACTTACGGGTTCCACGGCTGGGTAGTGCGGCGAAACGAGAGACTTTAACATTGCTACCTCACGCACACATCACGCAAAAGAACTATGACGCCGGAGAGCCGAGCAGGTTTTATATGAGCTGGCTGCGCACGTGACTCCAACACGGCGTGACGTCACGCCTATCGACGTCGCCGCCGACCGCCGCGCGCGCGAAAGACTCGGCGGGAGGGCGCGTTCTCTCTCGGCGCGGGGAACGCACTACTCGGGGGAACGCGCGGCCGAGGCAGCGGATCCCGCTGAGACGAAGCGCCCCATTGTCGGCGCTCCGTAATGCCACTGTAAAAGTCCTCGCGTCGAGCGGGAAAGTTTATGAGGGTGGTCACGCGATCTGGGAGGATCCCCCTGAGAAGGAAGACTTTGAAGAGAAGAACAGTGAGGAAAAGAATAATAGTAAATTCTACCGCGCGCTTCGAAAGTTCTTCGAGTCGCTTAGAAGCAGCGATTTTCGTGAAATCAGGAGTATGTTTCCGGCGCAACAAACAAGCTGTGCGTCTTGTTTCTTCATCTCTATTTAGTACTCTCAAATTCGGGGCTTGAGCGATTACCATGTTTTGTGTTCTTTTTTTATCACATGAAGAATTTCTCCCCTAACACTCCCTACGAATGAAAAATTGTTACTTCATCTACACGCGCACACGTCTTTTTTTATTATTCCTTCTCTGTGTAAAGCAGTGCAAGACCAAGAATCTGATCACAGGTATTCAGTACTTCGGTTACACGTTAACCTAGGCATTGAATTTAAATTTATTTCGTCCCTGGCTTGTACACTATAGTGAAACAGACTGGTAGAGCAGACTGAGATAAAGCACATTGCAGAAACAGCAAAAAGGGCGTGATTTTTTTCGAAAATTAGAACTCTCATTCATTTTAATTTGACTCTTCGTTTGTAACTTAGCATGAGCTCCACACGCTTCTTTCTTTATTTATTTTTTCAAAGGACTCGTGACATGGCTTCGTCGCATTCCGAGTTCGAACAGCAACACACGGACTATCGATATCGAACTAACTTTCAAATAAGTAAAGATGCTGAAAACAACGCGTCGGTTATACTTCTTAAAACATCATACGAGACAAGTCTGCGTTTTCTGATCGCTAGGAAAACATGATCAGTGGGGCCCGGCCGCTACGTTTGCAGCGCGCCATCACGCGCGCTTGCGCAGAGCAGTGGCGCCACCTGTACGCTGCGGCGAGAACCAGCGCACTGATAAGATCGGCGCTTCCGCTGACTCCGATCCCCGACGCTCGCCGCCCGTGTTGCAGGGTTACGCGCATTTAATTATAGTCGCGTGACTTGGACGCCTTGCAAAGCCCAGGATATCGTCTTCAAGACAAAGGTATCGAGCTACTATGCGGTGCACGGCTGTGCTGCGCTAATGCATCGGTGCGCAGTTCGTCGCCTCCTGAGAGGCGAGGAGCAAGGCTGTACAGTACGTTGATATTTTGATCATTGTACAGTCTGAATAATGGGTAGGGCAGTATGTCTAATTCAATGGTTAGGGCATACTGGGCAGGTGAGCCAAGCTGAATTTGTAGATTTTGAACTGAGGAACAGGGTCTAGTTGAGGCACGGACTCATAAACATGCCGATGTCTTGAGCAAAAAAGTGAATAGAGCTCTTCATAATCACAAGGTCGTACTAGCCGTAACAAATAATTTCACCGAGGTCAGCAGTGAAGCTCTCGACAGCTATCAGGAGCACATTTTTTTAATTGTCCTAATTCGTTGCCTGCGATATCTTTTGACGAACATGATTTGAGCTTTACCCTAATTACCGAGATATTGATCACACCACGAAACATCTGCCTTTACTGGCACTTCGCTTCGTCCGTAGGATATTGGAATGCCGAAGAAGTATCCTGAATTTGAAATCATCAAACTAATAAACAACAAGTGTTTTCATCGTCATTATCATTATTACGAACCAGGTTGGGCACTGTGAGGAAAAATGGATTAGGTGATATCCTATCATTCTTTTCCTGCGCCAGCCGTGGCTATCCATATCCCGACAGGTTTTTAGATCTAATCTGCCCTCCTGAGGCCCACAGCTACACGTTTCCCTTCACATACTGTCGCTCTAAGCAACAAGTGGGTATCGTCCCTGGATATTGCGTGTGCTTACTAAATCCATTTCCTGTTCTAAAAGATTACCAATTAGCGTTTGCTCTTCAATCCTTGCTGCCTTCTTTTTGTATAACCACGTCAGCCCCTTGTCATAGGCTCTGTGGACAGGCCATTATTTTTCCTACTTACATTTATTGTCCACCCCAAGGAATATATAGTCACGTCGCGCCAGTCATTTTCTTCTTCGTCGCTGACTGTGCTGTCTGTATCGCATATCTCTATATCTCTTTAGTTACGCCCCAGGTTAAGTTTTCGTGCCCAAGTTGCGCACTACCGTGCAAGATACTTCGACCATGCACCATCGGTTCGGTCGATTCAACAGCTATCGTTTTGGGGAACATCAGAAGGCAGCTGTTCATAACTTGGAACAGTCTGCCGCAATCCTCTAAAATCCATTTTTTTTATTTATCCTGGTAATTTCTTTGTAGGCCGAAGCTGGCGTGAATTCTTGCCCTAGAGTGCCATACTCCGTCGCTACCGCTACTGTACAAGTGCATGATTGTGAAGCGTCACTATACATCCGATACATCCCTGCCAATTATAAATTGTTTCGAACATTTGAGCATTTTCTGTAGTTTTCTTCGCATTTATTTTTAAACGTACGGTTGTCATTTCATCCTCTTGGTTATTTACCACAAAAATCTCAGAAAATCAATGCACGTTGCTGGGATATTCGCCGCTAACTTTTGCACCTAATCATTCTCAGTCAATTCTTGTGAAAAATCCTTGCAGAGATGCAGAGAAAAACAATGAAAGAGTTGCTCTCCTGCTTTACGCCTTTCCTTACTGATATTTCTTTGTTAAATGAGCATTACTTCTGTACATTTCGACAGCTAAATATCTGCTGCAATAAATCGCTTGTCACCAGATCAACGCTATAGAAGCAACAAAAAGCACTTAACGGCTCCATATGAAAAATTGTGGAACAGTTTTCCCTTTCTATGCAACACAATTTTTTCTAGAGGTATGGTTTTGTCACATTAATTTCACTTTTGGGTGCTTTAAGGCGGCTTTATTTCGAAATAAAGGAGTAATTACTCATTACTTTCTTTCAAACAACACAAGTGAAGCCATGCGGCTACAAAGGAAAGCTAAGCGCAATAAATACGCTTTTTAAAATCATTCTTCATTTGTGTGTGAAATGGATGTTTACAGCATATCATACAGAAGAGGTCCCGAATTCAGTGGCTGTATTATGGCCTCCTAATTAAATATAGCTTGTGAAACATGAGGCATCTTGCGCGACATATCAAATCAATACACGAAAAGTGAGTACATATTGCGTGTATATATTATAATGCAGACACAAAAAGGAAGAGAAAAACCTATTAAAGAGGAAAAAAGAACACATGTACTATTATACACAACTATTTGAAATAATACCATAATAAAATTTGGAAACGGTGCTCCAGAGAGGAAGCTGTACATAATACAAATAGAAAACAAACAGAAGTAAAATAAATTTCACTAACGGTTCTTCGATATGGATTAATATAGTTCAGTGTTAGCTTTGAAGATGCAGAAGGAGGCAGCATTTTTTAGTCCATTCGATAAACCATTTGACGTAGCATCGGGTAATAAATGAATTAACTGTTTCCTATAATTAGTTCACATTTTAGGCAGGACTAGATTGTTGTCAAGTGCTAACCGGGTTATACCGGCATTTACAAGATACAAAAGAACACTGCAGAACACTGTCATGATTCAGCGAAACCTAGTGCTGTGGCTTCTTCACTGCCGTTATTTGAAGAAAAACAAATATCTGATTCTCCTCCATACCAGAAACTTTCAGCCATTTCTTCTTTGAGGCAAAAACGATCGGTATAATTTCGCTTAGTTTATTTACTTGTGGCGCAGAGCCAGTGGGTTTCGATAAGTGTTAGACGATCTCCGCGTTAGAGAACAAACACATTGACAGGCTATTTAGTTAACTATTTTAAAACGTTTAGGGCTTTGAAAGCTGCATGGGAAGAATATTCACGGTTTAACATGGCGGCCGATATGTCAACCTATTTAAAAGAAAGCTGGAGCAGACTGCTATGTGAGGGTTGTTTCTATGGGTGCGTCAATAGTATTTTATCGAAACCGAATTGAATACGAATAGTGTAGTTAAAAAACGAATCGAATAGGAATCTAACAGTGAAATAATTTAATCGAATACTCATACCAGAGTCCTTCATACTAATACTAAGTAACTATTCGCTACTTGTGCGAATATTTTAGAGAACGAATATTCATACGAAACAGTGAGGCGCTAGCGGCAGTGCTATATGTCATGGAGTTAAAACTGGGGCTGTCGAAATGCATCGCACTGATTTCCACTAGGGGGACACGGAGTCAGTATATTAACTCTATGACCGTCAAATCAAACGCATCAGAAAACTGCCTTTTGTACTGATGACGACAGCGAACAAATTTCGCGAGGTCTGAGTTCATGACAGCGATGAAAGTCCGAGCCATATATGGCCTCCGATATGGGGCATGAAGGCGGATTTTGATAAACCTGGCTCCACCTTGTCAAGCCAGCCAGTCTTGAAGGTCATATGTATGTGAAATAGGAACACCGCCACACGAATAACCACGGCACGGCGTTGCCCTCCTTCCCGTGCATACCGATCGCAGCAGTATGAGGCTATGCGGCGTCGGAGTGGGCCCTGCTTTTGATACAGTCTTCCAAGAAAACTACTGCGTGCCCTATTCGAACTTCGAACCGATTGCTCGAAAGCTATTCGAAAATTTGGCAACGGATTCAATTCGTTCTGTATAATTTTGAACACGCGCGATTTGATTCGTTTAGGGAGTCGAATAAAGTAATATTGGGTTCGCTATTTGAAAATTTCGAGCATTCTCACCTTTTCTGAAAAAACAAGAGAAAAAATAGCTGCGGCGGAAAAAAGGTTGCTCTAACAAATTCTTTAGTCTTCTTGGCTTTAAAAAAATCGCTTCACAATTAATGTACTTGGGTATAGACAATTAGGGAGTAATTACTCATTAGAATCCACTTGAGCGCAGCCAACGGCTACAAGGGATATCTATACAGCTTCCTCAAAAACTTTGCAGTTGAAGCAAAATTCGGACCAGGGCGAATTGTTCTCACACTGTGAAACTTCTGAGAAAGCTGTATGGTATATTGTTTCTGAGAAAGCTGTAGGTGGATACTAATGAATGGTTACTCCTATTTGAAATCTACTCCACACTGGGGTTTCCCCTAACTGCACTGCAACAGCAAGCCTAACGAAACCTGTTTGCTAACTAGAATTTCCACTCTATTTGAACAATTCAAGAAGTGCACTTATATGTTGATGCGCAGTACAAATTTAAATTAAGTCATTAGAAACCCCTATGAATGCGTATTATCGTGAACTGTGACACTTTATGTATGCTTGCTACATGTAAATCATATGCACGCAACCAAGCATTTACATAGTAGTCTGACGCCTTTTGGCGCCGGCCAATCTTGAATTAGCATTTACTTCACCTGACTCGAGATTACACGCGACGGCAAAAAGTGGCGAAACTAGTTCTTAAAAGTCCACTTTGTACACATGACAAAAAAAAGGGGTGGGGGGGGGGGAGAGATTCGTTGGTACAGATGCGCAGGCCATGTACAGATGTTGGAGAGAGCCGATGATACTCAAGTGCATGAAAGAGTTTTGCCGACGCCCCCTGGCTAGTTATATATGCCTAAACTTCTTTGAAGATCTTGATTTTTTTGCCTGTTCGTCACGCCTTTTTTTCCCGTGGCGCCGACTGTTGCAATGCTGCGCCGACATTGCTCGCCATGGAGACAAAGACCTTGGGTATTCCTTCCTGCACAACATCCACAGCGACGGCGCACGTTGTTAGAACAAGCGATTACTACATCCCACGTTCCACAGTGAGATATGGTGTTAGAGATGAGCGTGACCGGCGTTCAGAACACGCCGCCCTCATTCAACAAAAACCTTGCGCGTCTGGGGCGCGCACGTGATTTTCGCTGAAATACTGTGCTTCTAATAGGTTTTCTTTTCTTTCTCGTTTTTGTTTTTGCTTAAGCCTGGAGCTTCTTAACGCGCTCTCAACTCTTATTACACGTTTGTGATCCTGCTTTCCGCGCTGAGCAAATTCATCGACTTCGAATTTCCTCGCCGAAATAGATGGAGAAATGACATTACCTCTCTTTTGTATGCTTGCACTCTAAAGGAGGCTGGGAAGTTGGTTATAGCTGCATGAAAGACGAAAGGACGGAGCGTCCTTTTTTCTTTAGTATATAAGAAGAGTGGCGCGGTATTTCACAATAAAACAACCCGGCGAAACCGCGCCCGCTGTGTGGCTCTCTGTGTAAGTCGATCGTTAGCACTCCCCAGTGGTGGCTAGTTGTGGTTTGTAACGCTATGAGACATCGTTCCAGCGCACATAAAACACACAGACAGAGTCAGAGCAGACACCACGGACGCTGGACTTTATTCCACAAAAAGCAGGCCTTTATACACAATATACGCGGCGCTGGTGACCCCTAGCGTACGAACACGTCGGGAAAAAAAATTGTGCAAGAGGTATAGAGCGCAAAGCATGGCACAAATGTCATGGTGCGCACAGGCCACGAACCATTAAAAAACTTAATTACCCATTGTCACCCACTTGAGGCCTTTAAAAATATTGGGCTACAAAAGAAGCTATGCAGCTTCCTCGGAAACTTAGAAGCTAAAGAAAAATTTGTTCTGCTCCGGGAATCATACCCGGGACCGCCACCTCTCGGGAGATTTGCCTTGTGGATGCTAATGAGTAACTGTTCTCTTAAATGAAACATGATTCTACTTCCGGGGCTTGTCCTAAGTACATTGGGCACTCTATAAGATGGTGTTTTAGACAACGTCAAATTAGGTTGACCTTGAAGGCGTTCAACAAATAAAAGTGAATGTTCAAATAGACGCCCACACTGTCTCCTGGCGGAGCGTGCGTGAGAGCCAGTACACAGCTCTGGCGACATTGCGTGCGGTGTCGGCCACCCGCTAATGGACTCTGCATGCCAGAGTGGCTCTCGGACTTTCCAGTTCAGAGCAAGGAAAAGCAGTTATGAGTCAACGCAAGAAAAGGTGAGCGTTTCTCAATGCTGCGACGGTTGGATGGTTAAGCGCAAATTGTGAAACTTGCGGCGTAACGACGACAGGCGTAGGTGTAGTTAGGAGGAAAAGGAAAGCAGTATATTGTGAGGATTAGGAGGACAACCACCTAGGTGTCTCAATGACATGAGTTATGCTGCAGGGGCTCTTGCACTCAGTCCCATGACTGCCGCGTCGAAATTTTTGTAAAATATGGTGAGATAAGCAGGAAGGTCATGCCCGTGCTCAAGCTGGGCCCTCGAGAAGCGCCCACAATCTGCGCCGGTTACTGTTGGTCTTTCTTTTGCAATGTAATTTTTATGAAATGTTACCACTGATCCTGCCGGGATTTGGGAAAGGCTTTGCTTATATAGTCACTCAAGCAGAGACCACTTGTTTGCATCTTTTTGCTGCGGTCGCTCTTGTTGGTGTTGATGGTTCGAATTATATAGTGGCGCAAGGGAGCATTCGCTTCTTGTTGTGAATGAGATCTGCAATAAAAGAACAATTCGATCAAGGGTTTGACCGGAAGCTGTTGAGTGGCCGGATTCGGGAGTGCTTGACGGTACATAAGCATACATATTCGAGATATGCTTTGTTTTTGGCATTCAGTGGCAGTGGCTTCCTTTAATGAACGAACTGCCCACAAAATTTTTTAGTTCCTTTTCGTGGAATGCATTACCGTGCATTCAGTCGGCACTTGAAAAGCCCTTTCTGGTTTCCCGCGTGTGGAAAAGTTTGGCCAGATGGCAGCTGTCAGGGTTTTATATTGTTCTTAGTTATGTTTTGACGATAAAAGCCATGGCGACTGTACTACAGATGATGTAAACTCTGGTTTATACTGTTGCAATGTGGTGGGGAATCTTTACACCAATACGAAAAAAAAAATTAAGCAGGCAAGATTGGGGTATACAAAGATTATAACACGGCAAGTCCAGTGCACCTCTCGCTATTGTTGTATTCCCTTCTAGTCACCTCATTACACACTTCAAAGTTTTCGCTACAGCAAAAGCGTCAATAAATGTAAATCGCATTACATGACCTAATATCACTGGCAGCACACGATCTACGAAATACAGAAATCTCAGCATACGCATTTTTAAAGCGATATCTGGGTCAGTATACCAGGGATTTTTTTTTTTTAAGGCGAAAGCCTTACTAGCCCCATTACAAGAAAAGCCGGCGGCCTGTGTTAGCATGTTAGTGTGGGTGTTCACTCGCAGATGCTACAGAAAATCCGAGCGATGGCAAGAAAAATAGGGCGACTTCATCAAGCGGCCGTATAGACGCACACAGCAAGCCGAACCCTGCCAATTTGGACAATCATACACATATTCGTTCGTCTGATATATATACCCCACATTAGCTGACCTCAATATGGCGCCAGTTTTCCCGACTACCTTTGTACCAAAATTGTGAGCAACCGCTTGTCGTACAGCGTTCCGGGTGCTGTCGTATAAATTTCTCGTAGCATATAGCTTAGTGCTAGTCAAGCTGCAGGCTAGCTTATGAGAGAGATTCGAACTGACGACATAACCACCTTAAAATGTATCACTTCCCATACTCTCTACCTCTACTATTAAGGCGCGTTTGAGGTGTCCACCGACATGTGACGCAGTTACTGCGGGTTTCAAAAACCGATTTTTGCATGAAAATTGCGTTCGGAGGCGCGTCTTAATAATAATAATTGGTTTTTGGGGAAAGGAAATGGCGCAGTATCTGTCTCACATATCGGCGGACACCTGAACCGCGCCGTAAGGGAAGGGATAAAGGAGGGAGTGAAAGAACAAAGGAAGAAAGAGGTGCCCGTAGTGGAGGGCTCCGGAATAATTTCGACCACCTGGGAATCTTTAACGTGCACTGACATCGCACACCACACGGGCACCTTAGCGTTTTGCCTCCATAAAAACGCAGCCGCCACGGTCGGGTTCGAACCCGGGAACTCAGGATCAGTAGCCGAGCGCCCTAACCACTGAGCCACCGCGGCGGGTAGGGAGGCGCGTCTTCGTTTCATTTCTTAATGCGCAACCTGCGTGGGGGTCGAACGCTCACGATAACACAATGCTGTTTAAGCCTTCACAGCATGTAAGCAGTCTTGAGTGCAGTGTGAATTTTTTTTGAAACGAGAAGCTCCACCATGCTAGGTAAAGCAGATCGTCGCGTAGGCCGGAGAATGACCTTGAACGTCCTTCAGCCCAACCACGTTAGCCGTGTATGGCCATACGTGGTAAGTTACGGTGTTGAACCCTTGACCCCGACCGTGACCTTTAATTGCCCTTTCACCTTTGACATTGGGTGACCTTTGGGTAGAGCTTTGGCCTTAAGAACATCCGATGGGGTATGTGAAGCCACGTGATGACATCAGATGGGAGTATCGTGAGACCATGTGATGATACACGTCATAGCACGGCTGTCGCGAGCGTGTAGCGGACCGGGAGCGGGAGGGCTGGGATCTGGGGGCTCTTGCACATGCGGCGGAGGCTCCTTGTCACCGGGGCTATCTGTTGCTAAACCGCCGTCGTCGCTTCAGATGACGCGGTTGTTGCGACGCGCGTCCTTTGATTCAATCTCCTACTCTCTGCACGTGGCAGCGATCGTGGCTCAGCCTGAGCCAGTGGGCAGGCCCGTGCACTTCTCATTCATCCTACAGTCGCGACAACAACAGCGTGTAGCGGAGCTGCCATGGACGAGCCTCAGACGCTCAGCAAGGGTCCATTCTTTTCGCTGAATTCCAGTTGTTAGACAGGTTAAGCCAGTGCCAATTTTTTTCTTCTTGCAGCTGCCTCGAGCCTCCAGCAACGGCAGTACTGATGTTGTCGAAGCAAAACCATGGGTGGTTCGACGAAGCCACAGCTGCGGGAGGGTCAGGTGAAGGCGGAATCCTGCAGAGAGTGGAGGGTGACGCGTTTCCCCAACCCGGACATCCATTGTACGTCTTGGCTGTGATGCTTGAAGACTCGCCCGGTCTGGAAAAGCACTTTCGTGGTTCCTTCGTTGACCTCCGGACTCTGGCGCAGGTGACCAGCTGGTTTTTTAGGTCCCTCGTGACTTGCCAGACGTAGGCTCTTCGGGCACCAAGGCAACCCGGATGAAAGCATGGTCCCAACACCGCGCACTTTTGGGTCGGCCTCATGCGGGCCGGGCCTCAGATTCGCAGAATTCTAACACACGCCACCAAAATTCCGAAGTATTAGTCAAATGGCGTTTTATTTCGTGCGCTTGCACGAGTTCAAGTTTCACTTTTCTGAAAGGGTTTGCCACAGCGGCAAGATCGCGTACACTGCTTACCTCCTGTTAGTTTATTATTATTATTTTATTATTATTATTATTATTATTATTATTATTATTATTATTATTATTATTATTATTATTATTATTATTATTATTATTATTATTATTATTATTATTATTATTATTATTATTATTATTATTACAATACTGCCGCTCCCAGCCGAGAGCCTAGCAGACGGGCATGAACAATGATTTCTTGTTCGCGTACAAGTACACGTATGAGTGACACAAATAATGGAGAAACGACACAATTCATCAAAATAAGAAGCGATAAGGTGGTACAAAAATACAATTAAAAACAACGCTGAATATAATAAACAACAGCGGTGCACGTCACAGACAAAAGCATAAAGGAAAATTTTAAAGAACAACCAAATGTATTTCAATTCTACTTATTGTCAGTGTTACTTAAGAGAGAATCAGGAACATTATAAGACCTTAATAATCTTTTGTGATGAGCTCTAGCTGTGAAACGAACCTGGACAATGAATTTGTCGTTGTTAATGACGATCTAAGTTCATTCCATACTCTGATTACTCGAGGAAAAAATGAGTACTTGAATTTTGCGTCAGAAAAAGAATACTCAGTTAGCGTATACGCTTGTGTTGATCCCGTGTTTTTCTAGATTGCGAATATGAAATGTATTTGGTGATATCCATTTTATACTGACGATGCAGGATTTGGAAAAGGAACGTTAGTCGACCTTGTTTCGCTCTCGCCGATAGTGTGTTAAGGACTGAACAGTTCTTCCCGTTTGCGTTCTCTTGCGCAAGAGACTACACTGTGTTCACAGCATGCTGCACACAAGATGAGTGGAACAGCTTTTTTTCTCGGTACTTACTGCGAAGTAAGCTTTTGCATTTGATCAAAAGTGCGCGACAGTGTTCATTTGCAAAAGAGGGCTACTGGCGGAACTATGGCGGCACTGCCGTTCGGTGTCTTCTCCGATTTGTAAAATAATGAGCTTGAACGCGTGAATATTTTGTTTATGTTCGCACAGTGTATTGTGCATTCTCATATCTAACTTGCATAGGAGGTCCCCCGCAGTTCCACTTTGGGACCTCCTTCTCAGTATTATCCTTATATGCATTTCAGATCAAGCAAATGAAAACAAATTCGCAGTGGCTTAGCTTGGCTAACCCTGGAATTCAGCGAAAAGCAAGCACGCTTGCTAAGCGTCTGAGGCTCGTCCATGGCAGCTCCGCTACACGCTCGCGACAGCCGTTCTATATATACCCACACGACTACGTGGCGATGACGTGGTATCACGTGGTCATACGAGACTCCCATCGGATGTCATCACGTCATCGGATGTCATCCCCATCGGACGTTCTTAAGGCCAAAGGTCAACCCAATTAAAGGTCATCCAATGTCAAAGGGCAACTAAAGGTCATGTGTCAAGGTCAGGGGTCAAGGCTCCGACACCATAACTGTACCGCATATGGTTATACACGACTATCCTTGGTTGGGCTCAAGGTCGTTAAGGTCGTCGTGCTGCCTACCCGAAGACTGCTTTGCCTAGTGTAGTGAAGCTTTTCGCTTCAAAACAACTGATTGATTGACTGACTGAGCATTAACTGTGGAGGAGCCTCGCCATCTAGGATTACGTCCAGCACACATAAAGCATACCTAAGTGCGCCTCACTCCCTGACCGATAAAAATAATGCAAGATGCGTAATGCCTCTATGTGGGAGGGAATCGCAACGGCTGAGACCAACGGAATGGGCACACTGCAATCGACGAGAAGCTCCGTTTATGCATTGAGGCATCACATCGCCTCGTTCCATGACGATCTAAAAAGGGATGCAATCCTACTGCAACGCATCCAATCCCAGGACTTCTTACTACGTCGTCATTTAGGTAGCAGGTCACCGCCTACGCTGCCCATGTCGCGTGATGCCCGTGGAAAAGAACCCACAGCCAACCGGCCGGCCGCTCCTGTACGCTGTGCGTACAGGCAAGCTCCCTCCGTATCTCCCCACGCGGTGACGCTAATGCATTATCGGTGGGCAAACACAGCGGGCTGGAAGCAGGAAAAACAAAGTATACGAGGCTCCGCAGTTTTTTATGCGCAGTGAAGGGGCGGTAACCTTACGCGTCTCGTCAACGGGAGCCGCGCTGGCGCACAAGGATCTCAAGCTATGTATACGGTGAATGAAACGTCGAAAAAGTGTCGCTCGCGTTGTTTATTGACCCGTGCCCTTGTTGGTGCCCGTTTAGGCGTAGAATAATTGCGGGAAGCTTAACAGGCGTTAGCGCCCCCCCCCCCCCCCCCCCCCCCAAACGAAGTGATGAAAGACCATAATGCAATCATGCAGTAGAAGCACGGGCACCTCGGGCGTTCATATTGGGGATTAGAACTCCTTTGACGGTAACACTTGGTAACGCTCCGGGATGGGACGGAGAGAGAGCTTCTGCGCGTGCCTGTTGTTGTTGCTGCGACGGCAGGAATAATGAAACGGCATGAAACCGCGGGCCCGATCGATATGGGCGCGTGCACCGTGGACTTTTAAAATATGGGTTTTCTCTACGCAGCGGCGCTAGGCATATGTTCGCTGAGTGCAGAACCATTGCGGCCAAGAAGAGAAATGCTGAAAAAGTGAAAACAAACAAATGAAAATGTTTTTGTCTCATACAACTGGTTACTTTTCTTCACCCCTAAATTCGCATACTGAAATAATTGAAGCAAACGCTTCAAACAAGGAGACATTTTTTTTTTCAGAACGTTTGCCACGTGCAGTGCCATATCGGGAGGAATACGCAATGGCAACTCTCCCAAATTTAATTATTTTCAGTTTTGTTTACGACCACATGAATAAAAATTACTGCATAAATAATAAAACAATGTGTTAGTGGCATTCCAATTCTTTGCGAACCCTTTTTGGACCAAAATCCTATCCTGTTTGAAGTGGAGATCAGGGGTTTGAACCTCCCGGGCTTTCTGACGTCAAACGACGCGTACTAGCTCGCTAAGCCTAGCAGCTCTGTAAACACGGCAGCAATCTGAAAATTTGGCGTGTTTTATCGCTGAAGTTTTGTGGTGCAGACAAGTTCAGACAAAGCGAAATCTTCATGCGCCTTTAGTTTGCCGTGAACGTGAGACACAGCGTAGCGGCAGCGACAATCAGTGGTGAAGCGAAAGGCCCGCTTCAGTGGGCGCCACCATGTTGCCCCGACAGAATACTGGTCTTGCGTTCTGCGCATGCGCACTTCGACGCCCCAAACTTGCCCAAAGCAAAACGCTTACTTCACTCCGCTATCCTTTCCCTTTCCCTTTCACCTCCGCCGTCTGCAGTTCGGTGTTAGATAGCAATTGCCGCGGCCGGCAGCAATATTTTCCTTGACTTTTTTTAAATAAACCAACCATTACTACTACTAAAACGTTTACGCTTATAACTTGTGCTTCTACTCTTCTCCACCGCTCCCACAATCCCCTTAGTCCCCCCTAGCTTCGCTGCCACGCGCTTTTGGGCTTGCATGCGTTTCCGGAAGGGGCAGTCGGGACTCGATCCATCGCTGCTGGCACAGCAATTCCGCTGCGACGACTCGACTACACCGTAGCGAAGCGAGCCGGATACATGATGTCTACGCGAGGAAGACCGGTCTCGCTGCGACTTTGTCGAAGCCATGTAAACCCCGCTCACGTTAGCCCCGCTTTTAACGTCAGCTTTGTGCTGCTTCATCCATTCCCTGAATTTCTTTGCTTCCTCAATGTACGACCATGGGAACTCAGAGCAGGGTTTTTTGTACACATTGCCTTTAGGATGGCGGTCTTTCGGACAGGGCCAGGAGGCGTCC
>JARKHS020035833.1:0-85179 GCA_030143305.2 Amblyomma americanum | reverse complement strand
GAAATAGAATGTAGTCACTGGGGGCCAGCTGCTGGACGCCAAGCTTGTTGTGTTTGGCTCTTGACTGCGACATCGTGCCGACATTTCTACACTAATAATACGGCAGCGTTACTTTAGTGGCATTTGTACCTGACTATGGGACTCCTCATTGTTGACCATCATCCGCAGTGTGGCCGACATCGTGGGATTGAGCACTAGCAACACGACGGACGAGCCCAACCGTGTCCAGCAGACCCTTTATGCCCCCGGATTATACTGGGCATCCCCGCCAAACCCGATTCGGCCGCCCAATGACAAAATGCGAGGAATGGTGGGTTCCCACGCTGCCATTATGAATACGTAGCGGCCGTGGCAACACCGAAAAATGCGAATCATGGCTTAGGGGTTAGAGCGCTCGGCTACTGATCCGGAGTACCCGGGTTGGAACCCGACTGCGGCGGCCGCGTTTAGGTGGAGGCGAAACGCAAAGGCGGCCGTGTGCTGTGCGATGTCAGTGCAAGTTAAAGATATCCATAATAATAATAATTGGTTTTTGGTGGAAAGGAAATGGCGCAGTATCTGTCTCATATATAGTTGGACAGCCTAAGGGATGGGATAAAGGAGGGAGTGAAAGAAGAGAGGAACAAATATGTCCGTAGTGGAGGGCTCCGGAATAATTTCGACCACCTGGGGATCTTTAACGTGCACTGACATCGCACAGCACACGGGCGCCTTAGCATTTTTCCTCCATAAAAACGCAGCCGCCGCGGTCGGGTTCGAACCCGGGAACTCCGGATCAGTAGTCGAGCGCCCTAACCACTGAGCCACCGCGGCGGGGTTAAAGATCTCCAGGTGGTGGAAAAATATTCCGGAGCCCTCCACTACGACACCTCTTTCTTTTTCTTCCAGTCCCTCCTTTATCCCTTCGCTTACGCCGAGAAACGAGAGAGATACTGCGCAATTTCCTTTCCCTAAAAACCAGTTTTCATTTTTTCCATGTTGCCGCGCATCCGCCGCGGTGGCTCAGTGGCTACATTCTACTTCCGGCCACCGAGCGTGACGGACGCAGGATCATGAGCTCCCACGGAGCGGTGATAGCGGCCGTTGCCGGCCGCGGAAACAGGTTTGCCAGCGACGCTGATAAGGATTACGAGATCGTCCTGCCTACCCTGCCTACCGGACGTGTGGTTTTAAACACGGTTTTTCTGCACGGGGACGTGCGTGCGAGACCCTACAGGGTCGAAGACTTCAGGGACGCCCTCGCCAACGCTGGTGCGCTCCCCGACGTCGTGGCGTTGGGGGCGTACCAGATAAACCACGTGTGGGCGGTGACCTTCAGCACCGCTGACGCCGCAAAGAAACTGGCCGCCACGAAGGAGCTGGAAGTCAAGGGACGCCGCTGCATTGTTTTCGATCCAGAAGACCACCAGGTAAAGCTGCGCCTCCACTGGATGCTTCACAGCGTCGCCGACGAGGACATCCGTACGGCATTCGCGGCGTTCGGCAACGTGACCGAGGTCACCCGGGAGCGTTGGCGCGTCGCCGGCATGAAGGAGAAGGGGTCCACCACGAGGACCGTGCTTCTGAAACTGAAGCCAGGTGTGAAGGTGGACGACCTGCCCCGCCAGGTACGAGTCGCCGGCGAGTTGGCTCTCGTGGTGGTTCCCGGGCGGCCGATGCAGTGCCTTCGTTGCGGCGGCACGGGGCACGTTCGCCGCGATTGCAAGGTGCCCAGGTGTTCGAAATGCCGGCGCTATGGACACTCGGAGGCTGACTGCGTTCGTACCTACGCGTCGGCCACCGGGCATGTAGCAGCGAGCGTCTCCGCAGAACTGATGGACGTCGTCGAAGCAGGGGAGGCAGCGAGCGGTGCCGACGACACGGGCAAAGCGGAGGGGGTGGCGGTGCAGCCAGCTGTTGAGAGTAGCAACACCGACACGGCTGTGGCTCAGGAGAGCGGGTCGCCAGCTACTGACCCATCTTCGACGCCTGTGGAAACGCCTAAAGATGGAGCGAGCTCGTCCGTGCACGTGGAACGGAAGGCCGCCAGCGAGAGCCACGACGAAAAGGACGACTCCCGCATGAACGTCGGCGTGACTACACCTGCGAAGCGGCCACACGCCGAGACCAAGGCCGACAGGGAGAAGGCAGCGGAGCCCAGCGTCGGGGAACCGCCGGCAAAGACGCCCCAAGCACGACGGGCCGGTCTGAGACCGCGCCCAACAGTTCCGGCTGAGAAGCGTGGCGGCGACAAGGCGCCTCCTGACCAGGAGCACGTGCTCGCGCCGGATGACACCGGCGGCGACGGCATCGTCTAGCGACATGCTAGGCGCGGGAGGTAAGCACCGTGCTTTCGGTCTCTTCTTCCTAAGTTAAAATGGCTTCTGCAACTCCGTTTAAAGTCGCCACCCTAAACGTCAGAGGCCTGGCAGGTAAAAGAAAACAAAGCCAGCTGTACAGACTTATAACGGAGCAAGATATTGATATACTGGCAGTGCAGGAGACTAAAGTCGATGGTGAGGAAGAGACCGGGAGCATGGTGCGACGTTTCACGTCTAGGTATTTTGCCGTCGTTAGCCATGCTGTAGGCACATCAGCTGGCTGTATTCTTTTTGTTAAGAAGTTGCCGGGAATAGATGTACTACACGGTCATCATTCGTGCTTGTCGGGTCGACACATGTCCATCGATTTTTCGCTCAGTAACATAGACTGGCGCATTGTTTGCCTCTACGCTCCTAATGTGGTTAATGACCGAGCCGCGTTTTTTGAAAGCGTCGAAGAACGGCTTCGCACTGACAGACAGCTGATTGTTATGGGCGATTACAACTGTGTCCTTAGTGCGCGCGACAAGACAAGCCTCCGAGGTTTCCGAGACAAAAGCACCGAAGTGTTGTTACGAATGATTGTGAACTGCAACCTCGAGGATGTAGCAGAGTGTCTTGAAGGAACGCGTGCTGTAAGGTACACACGATTCGAGGGCACAAGTCACCGCATTTATGCATCCGCGGAAACTGTACCTAAATGCAATAGTTATGTAGTTACGCCGGTATCATTTTCTGACCACTGTTTGGTTCAATGCTGCATAGGATTCATTAAGAAGGGGAATGGTTTTTCATGGGAAATGTGGAAGTTGAATGACAAGCTACTTCAGGACGAATTTTATAACCGAGCTGTAAGGGAAGAAGTAGCAAAAATAGAACCAAGTAGCAACATGAGGATATGGCAGCAGTGGGAGCTCACTAAGGAAACTTTAAAATTAAAAGCAATAGAAAGAGCCACTTGTATACGTTATCAAGCAAAACAACAGGAAATTGAGCTAAAGACACTGCTTCAGAAGATGTTAAAACAGGAATGCCGAGCGCCTGGTAAATGGATGGAGGACATAAGAAAAACCAAACAAAAGCTAGAGATAATCGAAGAAGAACGTTATCGGGGAGCGTTGGTGAGGGCAAGGGCAGAAAACATGGCTGCAGGGGAAGCGCCAACGAAACGAGCACTTGGTTTGGAAAAAACCCGTGCCGAAAGAAATCACATTAACGAAATAGAATGGGGAGTGGAGGTGTTTCAAAAACGTACATCGATCACATCAAAGGAGCCTTTTTCGAGCATTACCAGGCGCTCTTCGCATCGCACCCGGTAGATGTTATCACATTTAAGGAGGCGTTTCTAGCCGAGATGCCGCGTCTGGACGACGAAACTAAAGACAGATTAGAACAGCAGATAAATCAAGAGGAAGTCGAGCAAGCAATAGATAGTTTAAACCCAGGAAAGTCGCCTGGACCGGACGGGCTCAGCGCGGCATTCTACAAAGAATTTAAACATGTAATTTCCCCGGTCTTGAGGGTAATCTTTAACGAAGCCTTTAAAGTCAAAGCACTGCCTCCGTCCTATGGGTTGTCCCATACTGTGCTGATTCCCAAAACAGACGACACAGACAGATTACGACTGGTGACAGCATACCGACCGATAGCACTCACTAATGTTGAGTACAAAATTTTTATGAAGATTTTGGCGCGAAGGCTGCAGACCGTGATTCATCACTTAGTTGGTCCGCATCAGACCTGCGGGATTAAAGGGCGGTCTATTTTTACAAATATTCACGTTGCGCGCAGTGTCTTAGAAACCTGTGATGACACAAATGGTCAGGTGGCTATTCTTCAGATCGATTTAGAAAAGGCTTTTGACTGCGTTGCCCATGAACTTTTGTTTGCAGTATTAAGCCATGTTAACGTTGGTTCTGTTATTCGCGAGGGTGTGGCCCTGGCGTACCGGAACAGCACGACGAAATTGATCGTTAACAAGAGTCTGGGGGCCCCCATTAGCGTGCAGCGTTCGGTGCGCCAGGGCTGTCCCCTTAGCCCCCTTTTATTTTGTATTTATGTGGAGACCCTTTGTTTGAAGCTACTGAAAAACAGAAGTATTACCGCATTCAGTTTACAAGCAGCCGAAGTAAAGGTACTGGCGTACGCTGATGACATTGCTGTGTTTGCCGTTGACGAGGGAGGCATAAGCGAGGCCGTTCAATGTGTACGAGATTTCAGCCAAGCTACTGGAAGCGGGGTTAACTGGTCGAAGTGCCTCGGACTTTGGCACGGAAGGTGGGCATCTACGCCGGAGCGGTTTGCCAGCGTGCCTTGGACGACGACGCCTGATAAATACTTGGGCGTTCCACTCGCTGCTTACCGTGACAGTGAACAGTATTGGACAGGACAGATTAAAGAGATACGGGAAAGAGCTGATAAGTGGAAAGGAACGACCTTGTCCATTTTCGCCAGAGCCACTGTTTGCAACTTGTTCTTTATCAGCAGGCTCTGGTACGTCATGCAGGTGTTGCACTGTTCACGGTTAAGTATTCAAAAGCTACACCGAATTTTCGCCATCTTTGTCTGGTCGTCTGAATGGGAGCGCTGCAGCCGGACCAACCTGTTCCGACGGGTTCAAGACGGCGGGCTGGGACTGGGCCATTTGTTTTTGAGACAGCTGGTCAATCGTTTTTTGTTTCTTCGGGACACAAGAGACCCGTTTTTGCGTACCGTATGCCAAGTTAGGCTGCGGCATCTGCTTCCAGAGTGCATAGTCGGAACTGCTGACGTTTACAGTAGGGTCACCGGTTTTTACCGGGAAATCGTAGCCAGTGTAAGGTTTCTTTCCGCGCGGTTTTCAAATGACTTTCTGTCGACTGTGAAACGAAAGGAACTGTACCGTGCTTTGTGCGATGTTTTCCCGGTGCCCTTGTACAGGGCCTTGTACAGTGGAGGCCAAGGCAAAGATGTTTTAAAGAGAGTTAAAAACATGCAGGTGCCAACAGGAACCAAAACCTTCTTTTTTAAGCTGCACACCGGAACCTTACCGGTTAAAAAATTTTTAGAGGGAAAGGAATTAATTTTACCCTGGGGTTCTCACTGTTTAATTTGCAGAAAGCCTGAAACAATAGACCATGTATTTTTACACTGTTGGGAAGGGGTTTATTTTTGGGATGTATTACAGCGAACCTTAAAGAATTTCTACTAGACCCGTATGGCATCCGTTACTTATGTGTTGAAAATGAGGATGGGGTGCCTTATGATTTAATAATGCTGACAGGCCTCCACTGTATATGGCGCTCGAGAATGGCAGGCTTTCACTGTGACAGAGACGCAAGACCTGCCCGAATCTACTTTCGAGAAAGTATGGACATGTTTCTGGCCATTCAGAAGGCCGCAGCGGAGCCTCCGGAGTGGCTTTCAAGACTAGAGCCACTCTGTACACTGCGTGAATTTTAAGTTTACGAAGCCAGACACATGCTGGCTGACTTCGAGTCGGGTGTACATAGCGTTTGTCTTTTGTTGATTGTTTGTTATGTGCAATTTTCTGTGTCAAAGCCAGGCAATAAAGAAAAAAAAAGTGGCTCAGTGGCTAGGGCGCTCGACTACTGATCCGGAGTTCCCGGGTTCGAACCCGACCATGGCAGCTGCGTTTTTTTTTATGGAGGAAAAACGCTAAGGCGCCCCTGTGCTGTGCGATGTCTGTGCACGTTAATGACCCCCAGGTGGTCGAAATTATTCCGGAGTCCTCCACTACGGCACCTCTCTCTTCCTTTCTTCTTTCACTCCCTCCTTTACCGCCCCCTTACGGCGCGGTTCAGGTGTCCAACGATATATAAGAGATACTGCGACATTTCCTTCCCCCAAAACCAATTATTATTATTATTATTATTATTATTATTATTATTATTATTATTAATATTAATATGTTGTCGTGGCAGCTCGCACGTGGGCTGGCCATCCTTTGCGTTTCCTGCCGTTTGGCTTTGGGTGAATTACAGCCGCAGTTGCCTGTGTGTACGAACATCCTTTCAAAACCTCCAATTTTTGGCGCCAAAGTTCTTGCAGTTTGTTGCGAAATCGAAGGCCGCGAAAATCAAAGGTTAAAGCGGATTGAAAGTTTTGGTATCGTCATAACGGTTCGAGACACAGAACAGTATTTAGCCTAATGGGGAAGAGCACGCCATACTTGACCGATTGATTTTTTTTTCGGGATTACTACAATTTTTTTTTCTGCGCAGAAATGTGGGTACGTTGCTGCGAAAATCGCAAAGAGAGTTCTCGATTTACGAATTCACTAAATTTACATTATAAGCGTGAGGCATCTTCACCTGTATAATCGGTTTTATTTCGATTTATCCGCATGCATTTTTCCGCATTATTTTACATGCTGTTGACTGCTCCAAACAAGCAGTCTGTCAAAAATCTTTTAAGTCCAAAGGCTTTTCGGTTCAGCCGCATAACACAGCCATTGAGGCACTATTCAAAACCGAATTTCTAGCACAAGTTTTTTCCTGCGGGTAGAGAATGTGCATTAATAGTTGTACGTTGTCAATACCAACCAACGGGGCGGAGGCTTGTGGCTAACGAAAAAGCGTGAAATTATACCGACGAGAGCCCCGCGAGCTGTGGATGTGAGATTTACAGGTGCAACGTTAACAGTAACACATCAAAGTGGGTCAGAGAACACACGCGAGGCACTAATATTCTGGATGAAATCGATAATAAAGCTTCGACAGGGCATGCTTGTTGTGAGCAGTAAATATAAGTGACAGTTCCTTAAAGCAGCGCAGTGGATTGGGCGAGAAGGCACTGGTAGGAGGGGAGAACATACAACAAAGTTTCTGGGAGTAAGGAACTTCTAGACGCCAGTGTGCGGTGCGATGACAGTGCACGTTAAAGAACCCCGAGTGGTCGAAATTTCCGGAGCCCTTCACTACGGCGAGTCCCTCATAGCTTGAGTCGCTGTGGGACGTTAGACCCCCGTAAACCATAAACCGTAGCCCCAATCTGGTTCACTGCTTGGTTTGTGGTACTTCATAAATAGTAGAGGCCTTTATTCTAAAGCACATACTGTCCTTCTACAACAGCCTATAGAGTTCTGTCTATAGCTTGATAGTGATGGTACCTGTGCTGACTGATAAAGCATAATACTGGAAGTGTACAACTTTTCTTCCCGTATTTTATGAAGAACTTCTAATTGATCACGGGTGCAAGGACACCCTCGCTCTGTCCTTTGATTGCACCTGTCAGTGACCTCACTTCACGGTTTCTTGCGCCTCTTCTTCACAGCTGGACATCGTGCGGGAGTTCCCTCACTGGAAGACTGTGCTTAACCGCAGCAGGATCTGCTTCTCCGTCACCTCGTCGATAAACTTCGCCATAAGCAAGCGCGTAGCCCTCGACTTCATAACGGAACTACCACGCGCATACCCAGACATGGTCCAGCGCTACACCCGCATCCGGGTAAGCAGCCGGACAAAGCACCTCCTCTCACGTACGCTGTGCGGTGTGAAGCAGAAGACGTATCATCACCTTATCATGTCCACCAATTTCGGACAAAAATTTTGAACATTCGAAGATTGTGAGAGAAGTTTGTTTCATCATGAACTAATCACGCGCACAACCTGTTCACATTTCTTATTCTGTAAATATTTTACGTGTATTACCTCTCCCCCTCTATCCTCTCTTCCTGCCCCCTCAGCCTTTCATTTCATTTCTCCATTCTGCTTGCTATCCTTTATTTCCGCTGCCCCAGCTCAGGTGCTTCAGTATCGATGGCAGATGCCAGGGCTATCAAAATATCTTATCCTACCTTTTTATGACTATTTTAATAAACCACTACTACAACTTCTACTACTTGTAAGATGCTTTTACGGTAATATTGAAGGTAATTGCAGTACGTCCTTCGATATGTAGCAAGATGTTCGGTCGCACCGAACAGTTAAGATTCCCATAGAAAACCAATGGTGAACGCTTTGGGCGATAGTAAAAACGTTAATATAAAAAAAAAACAAGACTGGCGTCGGGTAATCTGAAGATATGCTGATTCTTACAGCGAAATTTTACATTATTAGAAAAAAAATTGCGTTTATAAACTGTTTCCCGTTCAAAACTCCTCTTGTCCGCAATTGCAGGGTATGTCGATCATCACAGGTAGCGAGGTTCTATGGAGCCACGTGTGTAAACGTTCGTCAGCATCTTGGCCGTTGTGGGCTCTCGATTTCGTCTTTTGTTCATCATCATTTTCTGCTGTATGGTACTTGTCGGGTGTGCTCGGGTTGCCCTATTTCGTCCTGACAGGTTTTAATCATTGAGCCTTCGTAATAAACTTAACCGAAATGGCAGTTTTTACTTTCTTTGGAAAACAAACAATTAGGAGTACATCCACGGATACGAGACACATCTGGCATTTATGCGTTGTTCCGATAGTAGTCATTTTCATTCATTCTTAAAGGCCTAAAACTATTGTATTTTAGAAAAAAAGTGCGTTTAAATCGAGCTTTAATGAGGTACTGATAAACAAGCGCTTTTTATTGAACTGCGGCAACAATTCATCCTGCTGCTTAAAGCTCATGAAAGCAGCCACACTTGAAAAGAGCACTGGTTGGGTAGATCATATAGACTTGTTTGGATTTTCTCGCTTTCTGAAGTTGCATACACCGAGTGCTTCCTAAAATTCTTTGCACTTTTTAAAAACATGCTTTTTAAGTTTAAAGAGCACTTTTTTGGCATAGCATTGTAAGCAAAGTAGCGCATCAGAATACAGCTAAAACATCCTAACTAGTAGGCTTGTTAAATAATGAGTAGTTAACGTTATAACTACTGTTAGAAATTATATGCTACCACAACCAGTCGTTCTTGTCAGAAAACTTAACGGCATCAAGGCACTCTCTTTCGCGGATTTGTGCGACTAAGCAACACTGCAATTTACTACCGAGAATCGTGCCTGATTCAAATGGAACATCCGCGGCTCACCCCAGAGGCAGTAAAAAATGTTCTGTCTTCACATATACTGTTCTGCTGGAACAGCAAAATCCTTTCCCTTTCGTTTTCAAGCGTGCCGCTTGCCGGCACCACTATGCTTCCGGTTGTTGAGCGCGATAGCACGTGGCATTTTGTTTGATAACGAAGAAAATGGGTGTTTATTTTTTTCGCCGATATCTGTGGTGCTACATAATCTAGATAAAAATATTTGTGGGGGGAAGTGATCTTGAGGGCTTTTTTTTACTGTCTGTGTAGTGCGATGCGGGACCCCTTAAGAATATCCTGCAGATGCCAAGCTGATGCAAACTTATGCTGCGCTTTGTTTTCCTTCTTTCCGTTTTCCTGAATAAAGGGCAGTCGCAAGTTCCGCGCTGACTGTGTCGCTTCTTGTTGTGCGCTAGATTTTCTTCAATAAAATTGTTACGGCTGGCGCTGCAGATTCCACTGGAAAATTTAGGACTCTAAGGCTAAACCAAAGCATGGACACCTTTCGCTCTAAAGCGGTCACAAAGGTTTAAATAAGCTCCGTAATCAGTGCTGTTTCTAAATTAAATATTCCATGGGGCCGAAGCGGCGGCTCAGGGGTTATGGCCCTTGGCTGCTGTCACGAAGGACGTGGGATCGATCCCCGCCGGGGGTGTCGAATTCCTCTGAAGGCGAAACTATAGAGCCCCGCGTAGTGTGCGATGTCATTGCACGTTAAAGAACTCCAGGTGGTCGACATTTCCGGAGCGCTTGACTATAGCGTCCCGCATAGCCACAGTCGCTTTTGGAGGTTAGACCACCATAACAAATTAGCTGTGGTTTAAACTTTGATTAACCCTGGTGAAAAGCGAAAGCTTCCATTGCATGACTACGTTCACAAACACCACACACAAGCTGCCGAACGGATTGTCTGTAAAGTGTCGATGAAATGCCCGATGGGGCAGTTGTCGCCTGCCACGGTGGTAAGATTGTGATGATGTCAGTGGGTCACATGACCTGACACCACGCGATACCTGTCACGTGAATGCACTGACGCTGACCTCTTGAAAACCTAGCATAGCGAAGCTTTCGCTTCAAAAATAAACTATAAATATTTCATGTGCACATTCCTATACCTATGTGTTTCTTCCCTCTGTGCCTTCATTACCTGGCGCTGCCTGTCCATATCTAGTTATTAGGGACTTAAACACTGTACAACCCATCCCTTTAACCATCATGTCAATGGTGCCTTTAGGTCTACCTTCTAATCGCGTGGAACATGTGTAGATGCAGGAGCTGCTGAATGCCTATCCGGACGACAGGTGCGTCGTTTTCGACGACCTAGGAGACGACTTCCACGAAGCGACCTTTCAATACGGCAATAAGACGGTCGAGTTCAAGAAGTACGGGCTGCTCCGTGAAGTGAGCGGCGCCATGGTGCAGAGGTACGGGCCGGCCTTCCCACCGCAGTACTACTAGAGGGCCAACACAAGCTCCCGGACACCATGGCCTGCCTCATCCATCTCTCTCAACACCTGGAAACGCTTTGAACACACTGGAACATCGTAGCCAAGAATGAGACTGAAAGTCGTGCTGTGTGTGTGTGGGGAGGGGTTGGGAAGGGGGGGTGAAGCGTTGGGTGAGGATGTGTCGTTTAGAGGTCCTGCCTTCTGTATGAACAGACTCCTTTTCCTGCCTGCCCAATGCGAAAAATAATGTCGACAGTTTCTGGCGTCCAAAAAGAAATCTTCTTGTGACGTTGCACTTGAAACGGTCTTGTTAGTTACATCAGAATCGGAATTCTGAGGTCTCGAAAGGTTGCTCAACAAGAAAACAAAGATAGGGGGAGTAGCACCCGTACTCTCCAGATTTTTTTTCTTGTACTGTGTATGCTATTTAAGTATAATGCTCTTAAAGCAGTTCAGACATAGGACAGATACTTCAAAAAAATTTTGCCGCATTACGCCGATTAAAATTAAACAAGAAGGGAAAAGGAGATTGTAAATACGATTGAAGGGTTTTATTGTTAGGCTGGCTATTGACAGCTGATTGAGTAATCACTTGTACCAGCTAACTTATGCCATGGTTTCAAAATATGCTTGGGCAAAAATAGTGAACGCAGTTTCCATCTTGTTGTTCACCTCTGTACAGCCTCTGTAAAGACCAGTGAATTCGTTCCTAGGCCTTATTGTGGGGCCCCTGCAGCATTCATGGCAGTCTTACTCAGTGAAGAGGGCAGGACTCTTATCTAATCTTGCACGCGAATGAATTAGAACGTTGTGAATACATTATAAACCACACGATGTGGCCCAGGAGCAAATCACTTTGACTATATATATACACCAAAAGTGATTTCTGGCAGCTGATTTGGTCAATATAATATAAAATCACCAAAAATTGAAGAAACATAAGAGGATTTAATTCACGATGTTTCGGCTGGAGGACCAGCCTTTTTCGAAAAAGGCTGGTCCTCCAGCCGAAACGTCGTGAATTAAATCCCGTTATGTTTCTTCAATTTTTGGTGATTTTATATATATATATATATATATATATATATATATATACATATATATATATATATATATATATATATATATATATATATATATATATATATATATATATATATATATATGAGGTGCCCGTTTGACAAACTTATGAAGGGAGCAAACAGTCACCCAAACCAAGGTAGATAGGGGAACGTTATTATTTTTTTAATGTGTTGTGCTGATCAGTGGGATAATATAACTTAGATTAATAAATCGCTTAAAGAAAATTACTTATAGCAGCAGAAAAACCATGCCGCCGGTGGGATCCAAACCCACGACCTCCGAACATCGCGTCCGGTGCTCTTACCAACTGAGCTACGGCGACGGCTGTCCAATCTGCTGCTCTCGTCGGTATTTGTTTATTTGGTGTACGCGAACCTTGAGTGTGTTCACCAGCGCCACCCTTGACCATAGCGGCGGACGTAGCACGTCATCTAACGGCGAGGGCGGAAACTCTGCGAGAGCCCTCTTAAGCAACCTGTGGCATCAAGGCTGCCAGAACCGAGACCTTCGTTAAGCTATCAGCAGACAAGGTAAAGTAAATGAGGGCCCCGTACACCAAATAAACAAATACCTACGAGAGCAGCTGATTGGGAAGCCGTCGCCGTAGCTCAGTTGGTAAGAGCACCGTACGCGATATTCGGAGATCGTGGGTTCGGATCCCACCGGCGGCATGGTTGTTTTTTCTCTGCTGCTTTATAAGTAATTTTCTTTAAGCGATTTATCAATCTAAGTTATATTATCCCACTGATAAGCACAACACATTAAAAAAATAATAACGTTCCCCTATGCACATTGGTTTCGGTGACTGTTGGCTCCGTTCATAAGTTTACACACACACACACACACACACACACACACAACACACACACACACACACACACACACACACACACACACACACACACACACACACACACACACACACACACACACACACACACACACACACACACACACACACACACACACACACACACACACACACACACACACACACACACACACACACACACACACACACACACACACACACACACACACACACACACACACACACACACACACACACACACACACACACACACACACACACACACACACACACACACACACACCTATATTTACGTGCATTGGAAAGGTAGCTTTGCTTGCAGGCTTTTGGAAAACTTATTTTGGCACGATGTAGCCAAATTTTGTTGAGCCACAGCGCCCACGATATCTCGTTTTCGAAATGTAAGGCTACTACTAACGATCAGCTGCAAATCTCCAATAGCAACTAGGCGCCTAACAAGTTAATTATTAAAGCAGCGCGCTACGTTAAGCAGCTTGCTACTTAACGCTGCTCGCCGGTTTCCTGGTTTCCGCCAACACTGGTAATAAGACTGAAAAAGTAATATTTTTGCCCCAAAAGCCTATTTTTGAAAATTAGTTAGTCCTCCTTGAAGCACCTGGTATGCAAAATATTACCATGAGTTTAGTGTCCCTCGTTATACAGATGTCCCATGTAAATGTAACAAATCTTAAAAACGGCGGAGTGTCCTAGCCTCAGTGAAACCAACTTAGTATTGTTCAGAGTTGCATGCGGCCTATAGGGCGCTGGGCATACTACCAGACTCCTTCAAGAGGCTATTGTGGCCGCAGGGCAGTGCGCGCACTCGTGAGCGAATCCTTGGTGAGCCTCTGTGCATTCCTCGAACACACGGGCTTGACGTCCCGTCTGTTCTCCGTCAGGTAGTTACACGCAGTGACCGAACGCTCCGCGAGTTCTACCTTGAACGATTAATAACTGGACGCCCCACTCCAGTTGTAGCCAACACAGTGCTGTGCGCGTGTGTTTTAATTCCTCCAACATGGACTAATCACGCGCACAACCTGGACACATTTCTTATTGTGTAAATAGTTTGTACATACTACTTCTCCCCTATCCGCTCTTCCTGCCCCCTCACCTCCTTCATTTCATTTCTCCAGTCTGCCCGCTATCCTGTATTTCGCTGCCCCAGCTCAGGTGCTTCAGTATCGATGGCAGATGCCGGGGCTAGCAAAATCTTTTCTTTCGTTTTTACTATTATTTTAATCAAAAAATGACTACCACCACCATCAGGGTTGCATGGCATCGTGTGCAGTACTTTTAGTTCTTCAAAGTTAATTATGTATTAAAGAGTAATTGGCTGGTTTTTATTTATGGCCCTGAGGAACAAAGTGTCGGCACAAGAATTTTAGATAGTCTCAAGAAAGAGCAAGCTGCGCTGTTTTCATAAAGGTACATTTTTCGCAGTTTTATTCATTTATTATTCGCAGTTTTTAGTTTTATTTCGCACAAGGTCAGCTTTCTGCAGTTGAGCGAGGCTTCTCGGCTCTAGCGAGGTTAATATAAAAGAAAAAACACCGTGTGCACGTGCCTGAGCCTCGGTACGACTATGTCCTCCCAAAAGCGACCGGCAGCTCCCGAAGAGGCTTAGGCCTACTCACTCTGACACAGCCAAAAAAGGGCCAAGGACAACAACTAGAACACAAAGCCACGAGGAGATACGTCTCTACCAAGGTGACCCTACTCGCTCGCTGCCATACCAGCAGCTTCAGAGCGATAACGACGCCCACCGCTTCCCGCAGTGTCGGAGCGCCCCGGTGCTCTTCCTGCATGCAATCACGGCTGCAATGCAAATCAGCTGATTACGGCACCCGGCTCCCATAGCCAAAGAGACAGAACAGAGAATATTTACAAGTATGTACAAGAAACATCGGGCCACCCTTCAGACTTCCGCATTCACTCGCTTCTGACTTGCTGTTCTCCGTGGACGGCTCGGTCTCGCCCTCCATGCGCGGACCTCGTAGGTTCACCTTCCAAACGTGTACCGATGAAGTGCTCATCAAAAGCGGAGCATGCACGGCAATTCTCTCATGCTGCTATTTCGCTCACATCGCTATCAAGAAAGCATCTTAGACTTGCTGGAAACTTCGAATTCGGGTCAGGCCTAACGCTGTTTAAGTCCGGGCGGGCATTCCATGAACCGAACTGAGTGTCGTCCCTTGTCCCAAGAGCTTGCCACACGTTGGGCGGCCAGTTGCTGGAGGTTCTTATTAGGCCGTTGAGCCTCCTTTGAGGTCTAGGACGTGAACTCCGAGCTCCCGGTATCGCACACCACGCGCGGCCGTTCTCACGGCGGCGCAGCGGAAATGCGAAATGAGAACACAACACGGGACAGGACGCTTTGCCCGGGGCCAAATGTTTATTGGACTATCCCAAAAAGCGCTGGATGCTTGATCTGCGACCCTTGCCGTCTGGCTTGGTCGTGCGGCTGACGGGGCAAGATGGCGACAACAAAGAGGGAAGAAGGGGTAGCTTGCATCTGACGTCGCTGCTCGCTGTCGTCTCTCTCGGCCACGGCCGGTACCCGCCGATCTCGGCGCACTTGCCCGTTGTCACTTTCGGCCAATCAGCGACCGCTCCTGCGGCGCCTGGCGGTGCGCGCTTGCGAGCGATTTGAGGAAGGAGGCGGCGCAGCGCTCTCGAGCTGACCTTCTGGCTACTCGCCCGTGGGGAAGGAAGAATAATAATATTAATAAATCCGCTTCCCTGCGTCTCCACAGACGCGCCTCGCCGGCCAGGGAAGGATACGGCACTGCGAGACTCCCACAACGTGTCCCGCCCCTCACCCCGACCTGGAAAGGGTGCAAGCCACGGCACTCAACGCCTACAAAGGAAATTCTGGGTCCCTACTGATTATGTCGAAAATTCGTTTTTGAAGAAAGGAAATGGCGTATACTAATTGTCTCACATATCTCGGTGGACACCCGAACCGTGCCGTAAGGGAAGGAAGGAAGCCGGGGGTGAAAGAAAGTGAAGAAAGAGATGCTGTAGTGGAGAGCTCCGGAATGGCCACATACGACCACATTCTGTGGAACTGCGCAAATGATCCGCCTCCAGCGCAGTTGATACAGCTCCCTTCTCCCGAGCGGTCGGAGGCCGTGCTGGTCAGCTCGCAGCCCCAAGTACGGGCGATCGAGAGGGCCAATGAGGTCGCCGCCATTCATGGGCTAGTGGCCATCTAGTATGTGTCTCCTGCAACCTGCTCTCGACGCAATAAATGTTTTGCAATCCAATCGATCACCTTTTGATATTTAACGTTCACTGACATCGCACAGCTGAGGGGCGCCATTGCATTTCGCCTCCATAGAAACGCGGCCGCCGCGGTCGGGATCGAACCCTGGTACTCCGAACAGTGGCTGAGCGCCCTAACCACTGAGCCAGCGCGGCGGGTCTACGATTATGTTTAATCACAAATGGTGAATATGACACTGCACGCTCACACTGCGGTTAAAGACGCACGCCACCTAAGACCATATATTTATAGGAATGCGCTAGCAAACCCCCTCCGACCACACTCTTGCCAGCTCACTCGGCGTAGGAGTGGGAGAAGCTCTTGGGCAGTTCAAGAAAGACAATGCAGCTGGCCCTCATTACGCGAACTCTAGAGGTCGCCCCCGACTGGGTGACCACCTGGACTCGCCCCGGCCCCATTTAATCCCTTCCATTTTGTGGCAACAATGTTGTAACCACCACCTTCCTTGCGGCGCGTTCTGGGTGTCCATCGAGAAATGTGAGGCAGGTATCATTTCCTTTCACCCGCCGCGGTGTCTAAGTGGTTAGGACGCTCGGCTACTGCTCCGGACTTCCCAGGTTCGAACCCGAGCTCAGCGGCTGCGTTTTTATGGAGGCAAAACGCTAAGGCGCCCGTGTGCTGTGCGATGCCAGTGCACGTTAAAGATCCCCAGGTGGTCTAAATTATTAAGGAGCATTCCACTATGGCACCTCTTTCTTCCTGTCTTCTTTCTCTCCATCCTTTATCCCTTCCCTTAGGGTGCGGTTCAGGTGTCCGCCGATATATGATACAGATTATGCGCCATTTCCGTTCGCAAAAAACCAATTATTATATCATTTTCTTGCCTTCAATTGTCCAAGTGGTTTTTGGCTCTTGCTTTCTGGGAGAAGGAAATGGTGTAGTATCTGTCTCACATATCTGTGGACGCCTTAACCGCGCCGTAAGTGAAGGGATAAAGGAGGGAGTGAAGTAAGGCAAGGCGTCGCGCCGAACGGGCGATTGCGTTCCATAGGCACCAGCGCTGGCAACGCTGCAAGATGCCGTCGCGTCCCAATTCAGAGGCCTCCTGAACGCCAGTGTGGAAGGATGCCGCCTAAACGCTCTTTGTAGTCTTTATACCAACATTTTTACCACACATCATCACAAAAGCAGCAACATCGCGCATTAAGCGTTCCCCTCACCGCACTTTACATCAACAAAGTGCCCCCTATACATTTTTTTTCATTTTGAACTGCTAATCCTCCCAGCGAAAAATGCAGTCAAGGTTATTGCTCTAATGCAGCAGATGCCTCAGTGGGCAAATTAATTCTGCACGATCAGACGGAATGAGTGAACATAACTAAATCACACTCTGTGCATTTTTTTTCTCTCCCTGATGCCTGCTCTATTTATGCGCTCCACTTTGCGCAAAGAGCAAAATTGTCCAAGGAACCCACGTTTTCTGTCTAGGACAATTTAAATCGATACCGGCTAGAAGATTAAGCTCTTATAGATAAGGCTGTCTCTGGAAAAAAAACGTTACTTCTGAAAGCACATGTAGTTAATGATGGGTGTGCAGCCTCAGCCTTCAGCCTTTTGATGTGGTTGAAGCAGCTGAATCTCTAGGTAATTTCCGGAGAGAAGGTGCTTGTAGCACACAATACTTCGGTATGGATTATTCGAATGCTGATACTCACCTTCTACACTCTAGTCCCGCCATGAACCGATTGCGGCTATTACTATCCAAGCCAACCTAGAGGGTGCAGCGCATTTATTGCAATATGCAATATATTTCCTGCTTAGTCCTCTAGAAGGCGACATAAGAGCGATTTTGCTAGCGCTTTTTGAATACGTTTGTCAGTCTTAGCCCGCGAAAATCTGAGACGCACCAGTGACCACAATCTCTTTTTATTGCTCACTGAAAGCGGTAGTTCCATCAGTGTGACGTTATTGAAGCAGACGCATTTTTTTCTTATGCCTTGCGGCTGTCCAGCTGGTCGGCTCCTTGATCGTGATGGAGGTGGCGTGGTGGGCGTCGAAAGCTGGCAACCGCTGCAGCAGCCTTGTTCGCCGCACCTTGCAGAGCACGCGCCACAATCCATCATATCCGCGTTCCAAAGTGTAGGAGAAATCGTTCCTATGCATTTAGAGGCAAAATGGGTGGTTAACATGTTGTGCGCGCATGGGGGTTCAAACCGTCTTCGGAAGGCATTCATGTGTACAGCACTGAATGTACGAGTGTCCAGCACATCAAATGTGGGCTCTCATCTTTCTCCGGGACAAGTAACTGCTAGGACTAACCCAAGAAATTCATCCACCTCTCGTGTGGATGACGAAAGCTTCGTACAGTTCTAGTTTTTGTTGGTTTGTGTACGTGCGCAATGCTTTTTTTTTAACTTGGGAGTGCATTTGCATGTTGTCACATGCACAGAAATCCCTCTGTAATGCGGTGCCACTTATGTTGGCCAGACTGGCCGCTGCTTAAATGACAGATTAAGAGACCACGCTAATGATGTCAGAGTAGGCAGAGGAATCACACTCGCCAAGCATGTGACAACGTGCAAATGCACTCCCCAGTTCAACAAAAGCAAAGTGTTGCGCACGTACGCAAGCCACCAAAAATGAGAACTGTACGAAGCTTTCGTCATCCACACGAGAGGCGACAAGTGCTTGAGCGTGCTGCGTCTCTTCGCTTATCGAAAAAAGAGATAGCCTTTTTAGATATTGACCTGCAATAGTATCAATCTTATATCATGGTGTTCTTTTAGTTTTTATGTATACTTCCTGTATTGATTGCGCTTTCGCATGAAATACACTCAGTTGTATGTTCGGTGCTGTGTGTGTTACTTCTCTCTATCATGTCCGGTTTTTCGCGCCGTTTTCAGTCTTGAACCCGTAAGCGTTCCGAAGCATCTGTCTATTTGTTCACACTATCACAGGTGAGAGTGCATCTTTTTACGCGATGCCGTTAAGGTGTCCGTGTCGCCGAAAATCCAGTGTCGTCGTCGGCGTCCGTTGTCGACAGCGTTTAGCGTGAGCAAATAATGCACGAAAAAATTGGCAGTGTCTTAACTTAGCTAACCCGGAATTCAGCGAAAAGCAAGGACGCTTGCTTAGTGTCTGAGGATCGTCCATGACAGCTCCGCTACACGCTCGCGAAAGCCGTTCTATATATACCCACACGGCCACGTGGCTATGACGTGGTATCGCATGTCTTTCGACACCCCCATCGGATATCATCACGTGGCTTTACATCACCCCATCACATGGTCTTAAAGTCAAGGGTCACCCAATGTCAAAGGTCCACTAAAGGTGATGAGTCAAGGTCAGGGGTCAAAAGTTACACACAATTGTTTTCATCACGACTCAAAATTCAGCGCAACGTCTTTTAGTTTTTAAACTACACTAAAACACTATCTAACCCTTTATGATAATAGCATCGTTATATCCTAGGTCATCACACTCAGATCGTTGCATACGAGGTCTAAACCCAAAGGATGGGTCATACTTAGGTTTAGTTATATATCAAAGTGGTCATATAATCGAGTGGTTATATCATCCAGGAGGCCATTACAGGCGAAGTAGCACACTAAGGTTGTTTGCATCCAAGGTAGTATGCAAATTTCGGTAGCCTGCTGGCCAGGTTGCCACCTGCCTTCCGTGGCAGGTGTAGTAAATCGATACAGGTACAATCCAGGAATGAGAAAGGATATCTAATGAACGCGAGAAGGGAGCGGTGATGTGGCCCCTGCGTCCAATCAATATATGAGGACGGGTTGTCTGGGTGGAGACCCGCTGCTGCCAGGTGGCGAACTCTAGTTGGCTTCAGTGGCGGGCAATCCCACAACAAGCGTCCGTGGGTGTTCCAGAGCTACGTGATGCAAATTCAATTCCTCAACCCAAACTCTACCGACAGATCACTCCTGCAGGAACCCCAGATAGAAATAGACCCACTGTAGTACAGCATGCCCGCGCCACTCTGACCGTGTTACAGCCAGCAGACGGGGCGCACCAGCTCCACAAGCTCAGGGTGCACAAGGTGACCAAGCATCCAAATGCCCAGCTGATATCGGACACGCTCCACATCCGAAGCACGGGTGGCTTCCTGCGAAGACAAAGCATGAAGCCATACACCGGATGTTTCAGCGTCAAAATTTTTCAAAAAGGGGAGTTTTTGGGATAAAAATTTTGCTTTTGTGGCATAGTATTACCAGTGTTGGCAGACGCCAGAAAACCGGTGAATCATCAGCCGTTAGTAATAGCAATATCATTTTTGTTTTAAGTAGTAAGCTGGTTAATTATTATATATTAAGTGTTTAAATATAATAATTGCTTAACCAGGAGAGTTGGGCGCGAAGTAGCAATTGCAGATTTCTAGCCAGCCGTTAGTAATAGCAATATCATTTTTAGAATTTTGAAAACGCCATTACCTTTAGCGCTGTGGCTGGACAAAATTGGGTTTTTTTTACTAGTTACGTGCAGTGGACGGCTTGCTGTGCCTGCATGCTTTCGAAAGCGTACGTATTTTGGCACGATGCAGGCAAAATTTTGTCGAGCCACAGCGGTGAGGGTAATCGCATTTTAGAACTTCTAAAATCTTATATGCTTATTACTAACGACCGGCCACAAATCTCTAATTGCAGCTTGACGAATAAGTCTGCTAGTTAAAAAGCTAATTATTAAAAATTCCTTAGCCGGCTTACTACATGAGACTATCCAACAATTTTCTGGTGTCCGTCAGCAATGGTAACACTACGCCACACTTGACATTTTTACCCCAAAAACCTTTTTAAAAAATTTTGAAAGTGTTTGTTGAAACGCCTAGTACCTGAACTCTTTTCCCATCTCCTCTTTACTCGTTTTAGTGTGACATGAAGCATTGTCACAATAAACACTAAACACCTTCAGTGGATTGAAGGATTCCGCATGCGCGTTCAAATATGATGGTCTACAGCCAGCTACGTACCACGCTATAGCCGCATCTCCAGATTCCTATGTCGATGGAAGATATATGGCACACATCCTAGTGAGCAGAAGCCCGGCAATACCTCAAGGAGAGAACGCCGGGACTTCTCCTCAAGCCATCGGGGAGCTACTTTGAATTTCATTGATTCAAAAGCATTTTTACCTAGAGAAAGACCTTCTTGCGTGTTACACATCTACTTGTATTCACAAAAGAGTGGCATGTTAAATCATACAAACACCGCACGAATCATTGCATCTTTTCGAAGTTTTTCGATAATTTTTTCATGGCCTATGGGCTACTCAGATATCCTAAATTATTATGAAGGGGTCAGACTGAAATATTTACCACCACATCAATATTTCAGCAGAGAGCATGCTGTTGCATGGCGACAGCTCCAGACGGGTGCTTTCTCAAATGTAAACCTTCTTAATAACATGTTCCCTATGCAGTATGAGGCTAGGTGCCCATTGTGCGGAGAGAAACCTGATTTATACCACATATCATGGGCCTGTCAAAATATTGGGCCCTCATCTATCTATAGAATGAAAAACCCGAGTGCGGAACAGCGGGAGAGTATGTTTCCAGCATAAGCTTGAAAGGCCAAAGGTGCCTAGTAGAGCGAGCTCGCGAGATGGCCATACTCAGTGGAGCCTTGGACTAGGGCACCAACCCCGTGAATGAAGACGGAAGACGTCATCGGAAGATGGAAGACTCCATCTGAAGCCGCGAAGATCTCTTTTCTAGAGCTCAACCAGTGTTTTTCCCATCCGATCCGATAACTTTTTCGTGTGCTCCATACTGGCACCTCAAAAAACAACTTTAAAAAGAGAGATGGCGAGATGTCTGATTGCCGTGGTTATTTCGAAAAGAAAGGATAAGAATTTTTAACAGCCTGCTAAAAAAGATTATAATCGTAAATAGTGGTGTTCTTTCTCTGGTGCCACGTCTAGTGTAAGGGGGAGTTCTCGGGCTGTAAATTTACCATGCCAAATAGCATTGTATCAAAGATCAGACCATTTCCTTAGCATTGTAAAATTTACCATGCAGTCGGCAATAAATATACCTACCTTGAATTTGAAATGCGGGGAGTCGTCCTAAGGCGACTAAGGATATCCCGGACGCCGTAGGGGAGGGTTCCAGATAATTTCAGGCACCTGGAGTTAATTAACGTGCGCAGACTTGGACAGTACACGTGCCTCTACATTTCATATTCATTGAAATGGGGTCAGCAGCCAAGCATCGTAACCATCAGCCATCGTATAGTGGCTGATATCCGCTGACTTCTGTCCGCAATAACGGTTCCCTTTTTCACGCGGTTCACATAGCTCATGCCACAGCTATGTAACCATGAACAGAATCTCTAGGACTCTTTCCCCATCTCCTCTTTACTTGTTTTAGTGTGACGCGAAGCACTGTCACAATAAACAATACGCACATTCAGTGGATTGAAGGATTCCCCATGTGTGTTCAAATATGATGGTCTACAGCGAGCTACGTACTTACCAAAAGCTGTTTTCGCAGCTGCCAAAGCTCCGCAGAGAAGGTCCAGCTGGACATGTTATTCGAGCTGGGCGCCGCAGCACATCACCACTGGGACCACACGTTAGCTCGGCAGCAAGGTGCATCCTAGCGATCGAGACCGGTCCACCATGACACAGCCGGTCAGCAACGACATCCTGTCCGCTGAATGTTGTCCCCATGACAACGAAGGACCGGCCTCTCTCTGGCCAAGTCCTGCGGGGTGCCGCATATTGTGGAACATGTTACGAAGCAGGTTTACAATACGTAAACCAGATCCCCCGGACAGACTACATACACGCGAGAAAGGCACTAGCTACAGTGGCGTGCCTACGGTTGCAGCATTGGAGCATTTCGTCTATCGACCTTATCCGTGTTTCCAATGTCTCATCTTATCGACAGCCTAGAAGTATGGAATATTGATGAGGCGAAAAATGTATTCCCGCAGAAGAATCGAAACTTGGGCAAGGTGGTATAGCGTCATGGTGAATCTAGCAGCACAAAATACACTGCTGTTAACTGCCCGGTTCACTTCAATAAACTGCAATTGCGAGTCAGCGCTTGTTTTTTCTGCTTTCATGTCCCTGTCTTTCGCGCTGATATATTAACCATGTATTCTCGTAGCCTGGAATTCTTTTCCTCCTCGTCTAAATTTGGTAATAGAAAACAAAACGGCATCCTTTGGCGAAGTTTGTCGCTCACTAACGAAACCATTAGGAATGGTAAAAGGTTCTTCTGCAGGAAGCCGCCGTACAATTATTTTCATCGGCCACCGTATTTTTTCATGGTGCCGTGCATTCCAGTCTTATTTCTTTTATGAAAGTTCAATTATTCAATATCGCAATTTTTGCATTCTTGCCGGCAACCTGAGACGTCCTTTAAAGGAGAAGATGAATGAGGCCTCGAGAAAAATAGGTTCTACAGCAGGTTGGAAGATGAAAATCGACATACCCCTAATGTGCACTGCCAGCGTGCCATACACATGCTCGTTAACATCTCTACTGTCCCTCTAAATGTCAAGGCCCTAGGTCAAAAATAAAAGAGCGCACAACGGAACTAACCGCCTTTCCATTGAAGAGTTTAACCCGCGCAAGCCTCCGTGACCAGGCAGCGCTTCTTGTCATCGCCAGAAGGTCGACAGAAGCCTCCGGGTACCTGGACTGCAGACCCACCCACAAGCAGTCTGGATACCACCCACTTCATTATGCATGTACTGAATCAATCAGATAAATAAGGGTGTATTGGAAAACGCAGCTCACAGAATTGCTGGGCTGATGCCTATATTTAGACGGGGTAGCACCTGAAGTTAAGAGCGGAAAAGTAGGCTGCATACCCGAGAGTGAGAGCCCAAGTAAGGGGTCACAATACAAAACTACGAAGGCGGCCTCAGACTTTTGTTGTGACGTTGCAATCAATCACATTGCATGTGGCATTCCCTCAGCGACGCTAGACTATCAGGTGACATCATGACGTGTACGCGCCATAAGCTGGCGAAGCTTACTTTGAGAAGCACTTGCTGTATTGTGGTCGACCTGCACCCGAATACAGTGAAGTCCGCAAGAGCTGACCGGTACTCCATCGCCCCAGGTCAAAGGTACAATGGTTTGATTTAAATAGCGTTGACTGACATGCTTCGGCCGGTAGTAGACTTCCTTGAGATCATGCTGCAGACATGGTCCGAAGTGGTACGTTGCGTAGAGACAACTTGTAAGCCCGTCCAAGCATCCACAAACACGGGAAAAGCCTAAATTAATTTCTTAGCGTGGATGCTTCCTTCATCAGAGTTTTAGCAAATTTTTACTGCTTTTCAAAAATGACACAGAGGCCGCCCTTTCAAGTGCAGAAAACGTCCCTTCAACATCAGTTTGCTGTCGCTTAGCGGATACACAACCCGCACGGCATTCCAGCTGACGAATGCTTCAATGGAGGGAGAGCTTAATAGAGGGGGTAAGCCTCGCACTGAGGGTGCACACTTGAACCTTGAAGGTACGGTAGGGATGAAGAATGGGGCTATAAGGGCTGAGCAAAGCAATGCTACAAAGTTCTATTTACGGCACACTGCGTGCATTAGTGCGTCGTTATTCTGCGGACCACTGGAGCTATGCACTCATCTTCGCCAGAGTTCTGCACGCACTTGTATTAAAATGTACACGGCTGGCCAATGTCAGTGCAAGCGTGTAAGGTAACACTGCACCGGTCACATACTTGTTCAACGTGTTCGATTGCAATCGCTTTCTTTTATGCAATAGAAAAAATCACAATGACAGCTAGTGATCGTAGATTGGCGGCTTCCTGCGGTGACCCATTAATGTAGTCCTCAACGCCGTCCTAAGTAAATGCAGCGAGGAAAACACACCATGGCGGCTATTTGCTTCTGCTTATTTCTTCGCGATGTCTGCGTTCAGAGAAAGTACAGAGTGCAGTTTCGTGTAAACACTGGAGCAAACTACGTCAGTAATTCCTCAGATGCGCACAGTTGAAGCCCTGCAGTGCTTAATTGGAAAGCCTGAAATTTCTACGCATTCGACCAGGGCACCACACAACAAAGCCATAACTCACCCACGACATACTGCGGCGTTGAAAACCGGGACGCCACAGTGCTACTGGTGCCAGTTGTCGAGAAGCGCCAGCCCTGCAAACGTGACAAGACAGATTCAGGGTGACATCTTGAAGAAAACGCTGACAAATTGTATTCATCGTTAGTCAAACTTGAGTGGAACGTCGTCTTTTAGTTTTTAAAATATACTAAAATGAATAGTGCAGCCTTTTATGATAATATGTCGCGTGGATAATCGGTATGGAGGCCCGCGCGTCGCTAGTTTCTAGATATGCAGTCAAATTCGTTTCAGAGGTCAACTGGTAGACAGCTCACCCACGACTGTGCAATAGTGCAACGTAGAATCGTGCGCAGTAACTATTCCATTTCTGGTCGGGTACTTTATCCCTCCCAAGTAGGTCTAGGAAGGGTGTCCGAGCTAACCAATGACAAAAGCAGGAATGAAGCAACAGTTTATAGCGGAAAAGTTTATAGCGGAACACAGCGACTCTACGGGCAGTACGGATGCTAGTTGAGACATCCTTTAGGGCTTGGAGCAGTTGAATGCATTCATGTACAGTACGTAGCATCTAACGAAGATATTCTTGCTGCGGCTACATTCTTTGGCAGAAGGCGAGTTAACTTGGCACTACATTTTCTAAGAATTCTTGGAATTCTTCGCTGAGGAAAGAGAACAAGAATTTGGCCAGAATTTTTGCCCTGGAAAGCAGTCGCCGACATAATTCATTTCCCGTAACAGACCGCCTTTTTCTGTGCTTACCCTGTTGTGTGCTTTAAATGTGCGCCATGCTTCCGGCTTACTATTGTTAATTCAACCAGGTACTGCTTATCTCATCCACTGTTCATGATATTCTTGCACTGCGACCAAGTTCATTAAAGCTTCCGGTCATCTATATACTATGGACATCCCAAACGTGATAGATGCAAAATAGTCCTTTCTCAAGCAGTGGTAAAAAAAAGCATGATCACATGGACGAGGTCTTTCCGGTATGATAAAGGATACCTGGGAGACTGGTTGGAGAGTCTGTGCCTGTTATTGCCACTCATGATTGCCAACTGCGGTCATGCCATATTCTGAACTCGACGCAGGCCGTTTGCGCGCGACGAAAAATGACCCGTTTTGACCATTCGGCTTCAAGGAATCTTGCGCACGAATTAGCTTCTATCAGCTCTGTCTATATTTGCGTACAACGGAGAGAGAAGCGCCAAACGCCCTTCAGTGTCCGCCCTTAAACCACAGCAGTGCTTTGGACAGTACTCGGGACGTTGCAGTAAATCGCGTTGCATGTGACAGTCCGGCTGCGATGCCACTCAATCAGGTGCAAGGCGGGGGACCAAGACTTCACGGCAACATATACACGCAATTGGTGGCCACTGTCCCTCCTTTTGGCTTTGCTTCTCATAAAGCAGCCATCGTTAAGGGAAGCCACTTCAAAAATGTTAAGAGAAAGAATAAGTTCGATTTACTTATGAGAGCCACGAGGGCATTCCTTGGCAGTCGTTCTAAGCCACTGAAGCCATGCAGTTTTCACAACCCAGATGTGCTACTAGTGGAACAGGACTATATCCATGTTTGGAGCTATAAGCTTAAAGGAATCTCTGAAGAACTTGACTTGGGCTGGAATAGTGAAGAGTAGAGCAAGTGGCCTGTTCTGGAGACTGACGGCGAGAATAACCTCTCTTAGCAGCGCAGGAAGGGCCGTGATTGGACCCGGAGAAACCATTGGACGTTCATTTATATATTCTACTGTTCCCATTACTAATCTTGTAAACGGCTAACAAAAGTATGCCGATGTCTGTGCACAGCTTCCCGATCCTAGATCAAATGGCTTCCTAGAGGGTGCGATTGTAGTCTGGATTTCAACCTCGCTCCGGCATTGCTCACCCGGTAGTTTCTAGCACGTGGCTGTGCTTCAGCATTAGCCAGATGACAAAAATTTTTCTCAATTCCAGAGCAGGATTCCACTCCCAACACTTCGCGTTTTCTGGGAGTCAGTGTCTACAAAGGCATTTGCGAAATATTTCTATAAAAGGCGGTTAAAATCTCCCTCGAGAATACAGCCACCCTTCTAATTGAGGTAGTTATGCTTAAGCAGTATTTTTAACCTTTCGTTCATGATTGAACTGCGTGAAAGAAACGGGGACCAAGAAGAAACACGTACACACACACAGCACAGACGTCCAACTTTTAATTCAAAAAAACGCCTCCAGCATTCCTTTTATGCACACCTAATCACCACATGACACAGCCAGGAACCAACAGAGCAGATAAGTTTAACAATTCAAAAAACGCCTCGAGCATTCCTTTTATGCACACTTAATCACCACATGACACAGCCAGGAACCAACACAGCAGGTAAGTTTAACAATTGGGTGGATCCGAACTAGGGAACCAATCTAAAAAACAATTTGTAAGCGTGTGCATGCATGCCTAAACACACTTGTTACCTAGATAAAAGGGGAGAGGAGGAGGCAAGTGAGCACCTGACATTGAAACTAAATGACACACGGCCGAACCATATAATACGAGCAAAAGAAAAAACTTAGTAAGCAAAAAGCGATGTGACATGGGACCAACAGTAACAACAGTAAACGATGAAGGTGCAAACACTAAAAAATAATCGAAAGGGCATAAAAGCGAAACCATATGAATGATACAAAACCAGAATACCAACGAGGTTAAAACCGAGAGTGAAAAAGGAAACAACAAAAAACAAAGGTAAAAGCGACGCGACGGTGAATAAAAAGCTAAAACCGGGCTAAAACGTAAAAAAGGAAGGAAACAACAAATAACAAGAGTAAAGGTGCAGCGTTACAAAGGACAGTCTAAAGTTTTACCTTCTACAAACGAGATTTCTTCATTTGATAGCAGAATGGATGGAGTGCTCACGCAATTGTTCGTATTCTTTGCGATTAAGAAGGCCTCAATTATTTCCCTTTCTGTCTTTGTTCTAGCTGTAGCGAGGAACTTAGTACTTTCTAGAAACGGGTGGCAATCACTTTTTTTGCACTTCTTGCAATGTAAGGCTAAATTTCCTCCTGAATTGGTAGACAGGTTGCGAAAGTGTTCAGCCGCCCTCTCATTAAAACATCGCCCAGTTTGGCCGGTGTACGTCTTCCCACAGGATAAAGGAACCTGATAGATAACTGCTGTGGTACAGTCTGTGTACTTAAGGCTGTGATTTAAGGTGCATTTTTGCTTTCTATTGTCCCTGTTCATGATAGCACAGACTTTGGCGAGCTTACACGGCGCCACAAACACAAGCTGGACACCGGATCTTCCTGCCACTTTTTTTAAATTGTGTGACACTCGGTGCACGTAAGGCATGACACACACAGGTTTTTGTTGTTCGGTCACTTGGCGGTTCGTACTCTTTATCCTCTGTAGCAAGGTTTCACAAACACAGGTTATCAGTTGCCGGGGATACCCAGCATGATACATTCTGTCAATCTGGAGCTTAAGACTTGAACTCATTTTATGCTTACATGACTTTTCTAGGGCGGAACGGCAGGCAAGGTGAACGATCGCTCTTTTTACCAACTTTGAATGGGCACTGTCATAGGGTAGAAACTGCTTGTTCATTCTGGGGTTGTAGGACCAACAGATATGTGAAGGCGTAAATTCTAAATTGATATCCAGAAACTGGATTTGGTTACCCTTAGGCAATTCATGAGTGAAATTAAGCCCTTTTCATTCACACTTGAAAACATTGAGGACGCTACTCACCAATTCAGGCAGACTAGAACTAGCAGAGAGGTTTACCATCCCAAGATAATCATCAACGTACCTAAATATGCGTACAAATATATTGGTTGAGGAGACAACATTGCAAGCGCTGGTCAAAGGAAGAAAGGAAAACACTACACAAAACGGGTGCCACAGAAGAACCAATGCATATGCCACTTTTTTTAATGTAAAACTGTCCTTTGTGGCAGATTGCGGTCGAGGCAAGGTAGAATTTCAACAATTCAAGGAATTGTTCCAACGACATGCTAACTGCGTTTCGGAAACTAACTTCACCATATTCTTCTATTTGCTGCTTGACAGCTGCAAACAAGGCTTCATGCGGAATAGAATAGAATAAGTCTTCTATATCTATCGAGAATGCCGTGGTGGCCGAAGTGATGTCATCCAGAGTGGCAAGAAGTTCTTTTGAGCTCTTCACTAAAAACGGATCCGGTCCCAAAACTTTGTCCAGATGCTTTTTTAGAAAATCCCCTACCATACGCTGCCAGCTGTCCTTCTCCGATACGATGACACGAAGAGGGCACTTCGCTTTGTGGGTTTTTCCTGTGAAGAAAACATGCAGGAACCCATTTTGGTCTTTCTTGACCTCTTTGGCCATCGATTCAAGTTGTACCTTCTTCAGAAGCTTCCTGGCAGCCATCTTTTGTCTTTTTTCACAAAATTCAATCGGCCTGAAGTTCTTCGTTAATGCCTAAACGGCCTTTTCTTCATAGGACAAGAAAAGGGAATGTGATACACCACTCCTTTCAATAAGCACTGTTCGAAATGCAGCGGCTGCAAGCCTTTGCTTGACCAAACTAAAGTCTTGTTCCGACACCCTAATCAGCTAACCAGAGAGACTTCAGAGGCCTATCACATCCGTAAGAATCAGCACACGTGTGTTGCCGACCCTATGGTGGTTTTGCATGAAAGAGAGTTTTGTTATCTTGACGCACCTGTATGAGCACTTTTCCTGTCACGCCTGCGAGATGGCTTTTGTTTTGTTTGTGATTGTTCTTCCTTTTTGTGTGTTTCTCGAATAAACGTGCAGTTGCGAGTAAGCGCTTGTGTTGTTTGGTCTCCCTTGTCTGTAGTCCTAAGTGCGCTTTGACTATAAAGTTAAATGTCACGATTTTAAGGCAGCAAAATTTACGAAGGCTTGCTCGATGATCGCCTGGAGATGAGGTTTCCATAAATTCTAGTATTGCGGCACTCAGCGAAATAATCTGACTACATTAGCATGCCGCTAGAATGAGGACAGGTAACCTACAGCAATTATAGCTGTGGAGAGTTTTGTCACAGTTGCCAGACTTCTTGGGAAAGATAACTGCGCAAAAACATTTAAGTAAGCTGCTCGTATTTGAGAGCCGCGGCTGGGATCTAACCCACGTCTTGTGGGTCAGCAGGCGAGCGCCATAACCACTCAGCCACCGCGGTCATGTGACCTTGTGATGCCATCACAACCTGCCCGCCGTGACAAGTACAACTGACCAAACGGATTGAGGAGTCACGTGACCTTTTGACACCTTAAATTTGCCCACGGTGGATGGCGGCAACCTGTTAGAAAATCTGAGGTCCACATTTTGGAAGCTGTACCGCCCACACCTCTCCCTCCCCCCCCCCCACACTTTTTCCAGGAAAATTACAAATAGCCCCCAAAATGACGCCCACTCTTGAAAAAATTAAGGTTGATTAATCAGAGTTCGCGGTTGATGAGTGGGTCGGATTACTTTTATTCTACAGGATAAGCAAATGGAAGGTATATTCAAACATTCTAGAAAGGGCTGCATCATGCATGTCGCATAAGGGCAATGAAAGCATTTCCGACCGCAATTTTGACGCGAAAAGCGCAACAACATTAGGCTGTAGACACCATATATCAGGCAACCTAAACGCTTTCCATTTCCTTCTGTAAGAATGTGGTAAACAAGGCTTATAAATTTTTCCTCTTTTCTGTGAAGACCCAAAGTTTGATTCATTTTGTACTTGCTACTCTAAAATTTTTTGTTGAGGCACAGTACACTTTAGGCACCTTCTGCTTCTTATTATCCTTTTGATATTTACCGCAGGAAGTCAACATGCTCCTGTAAAACACCATCGCTTTTATGTTGGTCATCCACAACTGAACATCGATGCTATGGAGGTCGTGCTATGAATGTTTCCGGCCAGTTGTCAGGTGAATAAAACAATTCCAGTGTCAAACCACTACAGCTCATGCACACATTCTAAGCAACGATCACTCACCCGGAGACTATAGTGGGAGGGACGCTGGGTGGACAGGTTCCCTGGACGGGCATCCACACGCGACGCAGGTATCTCACACGAGGAAGCGGGCTTCGGCTTAGTCTCACCTGCACAGGGTAAAGCCTACCTGAGGATTTCTCACTCGTAAGAAAATAAGCAGCGACGCTAAGACTGCTATGTCAAATGTTTTTTAAGGATCAAACAGCCCTTGATTATCTGGTGCTTAAAAAGAAACTCCGGAGATTTTTTGTTTGCGCGCAATGGCTGATTAATGTTGCTGAGGTCTTTTTCAGTAGAGTAAAGGAAAGCCTTCATGCTAAGTTTATACTTTCACCCATAAATTTCGTCTTTTTTTACCCAAACTTAGGGCTTACATCTTTAAAATTCCTTTACATCAGCGAAATCTTTAAACGGGAACAGAAACTGCCGCGTGAAGTGCGGAAGGCAGCTTTGTGTGACGTCGGCCGCGGCGCCATTCTTGGGAAGCGAGGAACATGTGTGAGATTCCTGCGCGGTGCCAAAAGCCAGTGGGCGACGGAACAGCACGTATAGAAAAACCGACCTTTAGTTCACGGTTTCGTCACGATGTACTCGGACAATGACGGCTGCTTAGCCAAGTTTAGTATAAATGGATTTCCGTCTACCGATGACCCATCGCCAACAGAAAAGAGGTCTCATCAGGATAATCAGGCGTTCTGAGCGGGAGCACTCAGATGTGAAGCCTACTTAGAGTCACTAGATGCTGCTTAGAGTGACTACTCCTGCTTACCATTTGCGTTCGTGTAGAGTGACATCTGTGCTGTTGAGCGGATGCTGGATGTCGTGACCGCTTTAAGGGTATGACACGATAGTGTGAAGAGCTTCTGAAATGCAGGTTGCCCTTCTCCAGCAATGCCTCTTCAGCTATCATTCGTTTAAATGACGCATGCCAAAGTAGGCAGTTGGCTCACAATGAAGTGGCCAAGTTGTCATGACGCCACATAGTCACGTGACATATTTGACCGGCGCCACATTTCATTTCAGTGCTTGTGCTGCGATCTTTCAAACGGTCGCCGATGCCCAAGCTGGACAATTTTTTTCTGACCGGGGGGTAGTAACAGTCAGATTAAAAGCAATTCTACGGATCGCTTGCATGCGGCCTTTCAGGCAGCGGTTATCATTTGCGCTAAATTCGCTGCACGAACTCAGTGCTTGAATGTCAAATTGAGTTTTAATTGAAACAAAAGGCGGAGCCCAGTTTGCACAAATAAATTACTCGCCTTAAACATAATTTACTCCTTCCGGTGACAGTTTACATAATAAAACAACAAAAACAAATCGAAGTCTATAAACGGTGTAATCACATCAAACAATCCTGGACATACTACATTCAGAAATTAGAGCGAATACTTAATAGCGAGACTTAATCATAATTCTTTAGTGATGTTTGAAATGTGCCTGCAAATGTTATGAATTTCAGTGTTTATACGCTTGTTTTTTGTTGTTCTTTCCCACCCTGCTATAATCTGTACTAGATCGCAGTATCTATAAATAAATAAATAAATAAATAAATAAATAAAAAATAATAATTTTTGAACGGGAAAGAGTTTAGGAACGGAATTTTTTCATATATTGTGAGACCTCACTATAATAATCAATATACCCACAAATCTCCCGTCTTCAATCTTGCATTTTTTTTGCTATGGCCGTTCTTGCCATGTCAAAGGGGTTTCCCATTGGTTGTCTATGGCAGTCTTAACTGTTCGATGAAAGAGATGGAAAATCTTTAAGAGAACGATTCTGGCTCAGTTCGGAAGAATAGACCATTAGCTCCTATATGTTGATAAGAGCGCCTTACACTTTTATAATACTCAAAACTTTTTTCATGAATATTGTGCACGATATACTGTCTATAATCTAAAGTAAAAACTTTCTACACACAACGTAACTATAATGCTTTCGAAAGAGGCATTTGCTTCCAATTGCATAGGTGAGAAAATTGTCATATACAGCATCGAGTCTACACTGACGACTCCGAAATCAGCATGTAATGCTCACCAATACTGCTGAAGGAAGCAAAGATAAAAAGCAAGCAAAACAAAAAATGAGAACAACAAAATTGGGAGAGGCTTCACTTGTCTAACACTGAAATTAGGAGAAAATCAAGCACGCTTGCTAAGCGTCTGAGGCTCGTCCATGGCAGCTCCACCCAAAGGTCGTCCAATGTCAAAAGTCACAGGCCAACTCAAGGTCATAGGTCAAGGGCCAAGGGTACGCCAACATAACTGTCCCACATATGGCCATACATGGCTATCCTTGGTTGGAATGAAGGTTGTTAAAGGCCATTGTGCTGGCTGCCCGAAGAATGATTTACCTAGTGTAGTGAAGCGTTTAAAAACATCCCTTGAAAACAAAACAAACGACCCTACAACTAGACACAACTACACACGAGAGAGTATTTATCAATTAGAAATTGCAGAACGCGGCCTATGTATGTGGGAGTTCCAGACGCTTACCATGGGCTCTTTTCCTCGGTCCGATATTCACTGCCAGAGCATGTAAACCCGGAGATATTCTCCGCTCTGGGCTGGTTTGGAAAACGCCTCCTTGCAGCGCTGTTTCTGTCGCCGATGTCATCCACGCGAGATCCGAAACCGAAACATGGAGCGACGTGACACATGATCCACGATGCCTCGGCCGGTTGCCTCCATGACAACGAAGAAGCTGCGTCCTCTTGTGCGGCGTCTATAACAGAAGTACAGTCAAGAATAGGTACAAAAGTTTCGTGATGGGTAGTTGCTGTCCACGCAAGTGCAACGAATAATAAAAAAAACTCAAGGCCTTCACTACCAATTTCGCCTTAACCACCTTCGGTTTTGTGATCGGTGCAAGCGAGTTCATCGCGCCGTTGGATTTCAACGAGGACGCGACATTTCTTTGACGACTCAGTGAGCGACGAAAGTCTTCTACGCACGCATACAAAAATAGACCAGTCAGCGAAAGAGAGCTTCGAAATACGGTGAAGTGGTAATGGGCGGAGAGTGCACTCACAAGCCAGGAACAAGATATCGTTGAGTTACCTGTTTATGCTGTGCGTAGGTTAACACCAACTTTGAACTCAGTAGGGGTACGATTGTTTATTTTCTTCTCTTTCTTGCATCAATCCTGTGTATACAGGAAGTGTGGCACACCATGTAGATATAAAACCAGAATCCCTGATATAACGCTTAGATCTGTGCCGAAAAACAGATGTGCTACACTTGTGCTTAATGACATCGGAGGTAAATCCCACCGGAGCTATATTTTGAAACGGGAGGCGCTTTGCATTTGTTGGAACCGGTTGTTTACTTTAGGTTAGTTTCCGGGGGTTTAACATTCCAAAGCGACACAGGCTGTGAGGGACGCCGTAGTGAAGGTGTCCGGAAATTTCGATCACGTGGGGTTATTTAACGTGCACTGACATAGCACAGTACACGGAACTCTAGCATTTCGTCTCCATCGAAATTCGACCGCCGCGGCCGGGATCGAACCCCCGCCTTTCGGGTCAGCAGCCGAGCACCATAAGCACTGAGCCACCGCAGCACTGGAATTGGGTGCTAAGCGCGCGCCTGCAGCGTCAAGACCAATCAGAGCATGCTCTCCGGCGGTGGGCGGGCTCGTGCTTCTCCGGTAACGGTAACGGTAAGACGGTACGCTGGCGCACCGTCGGTATAACCACCAACAAACATGTCTGGCACTGTAAGGACTTCCAAAGTAACAAAAAAAGGCCACCGTGATACCAATTGAGAAACAAGTGCCAACTGTTGATATTAGAAAAAAGGCTGCTGATCGTGTGAACGAAGGGGAACACAAGAGGTGAGCCTCTACCTGTGCAGCGCTCGAGCTCATGTAAAAACGGGCCCCTCTGCGCGCAGCTTAGAGGATGCTGAAAGTTGCGGAAGCACTCACACGTCCCATATACTGCTAGCACAGCAGATGGTCCACCTCACACATTGTGTACCGCTGCTACAAGTGCCACGACCTTCTCTGAGAGGGCCGTAAGACGCATTAGGTGTAATTACTTGCTATCTTGAGCAAAGAACAACCGAGCCAAAAGGTATATTTTGTCGCTGTTTTCTCTTAGGCTAGTGGCATAGCATACCGAATTTTGAATGGGCAGATAAAGACAAAGGACGACAGAACTTGAGGACACGCCAAGGCAACAAAAAGAACGACACATTTTGAATCCTGCGGATTCTGTGCAAAGAAAGTAATAAAAAAATGCGAGAGTGCCTAGCCCATGTTTTGAAAGGTCTTGTAGAGTTTCGAAGAACTGGATCTAAAGGTTATTCCGGCGGCTGAGCCATGAGGACGTGGATCACATGGGCTCCGTCAAAGCTTGCTCATGGTGGCGGAATATCGACCTGAAGTGACCTGCTTTCCATCGGACACAGTCAGTGAGGTTTTTGTGCACCTCTACGCACCATTTTTCGGCCCTTTTCGCCCATTGGAACCGATATTGGAAGATTTACCTGTCGCGCCATGCGTGGAACGCCATCACCGGTTAAGCCTAACGCCGCCGGCTGCTCATCGCTCTGTTTGTCTCCGGGTCTACATCGTCACAGATGGAGTACCGCGTCGATGGCGAAGTGATTTCCCCAGAAGAACTCAAAAATGATTCACGGTGGTCCCGCGCCGTCCGGGCCCACAACAAGCTATACCCCACCACGAAGCCGTCATCGTCTAATGACGCGTCAGCAGCGTCCAGTTTCCGGGCAGGTCCAGGCAAACCCGCTCAACCGCCGCAAGGGAAGTCTACTCCACCAAAAATCAAGAAACATGCTCCACTTCCTCGTCTACCAGCTTCAGACCTCAAGTGACGCCGTTCTCAGTCGTCTATGGCAGAACGCCCTCCATCCCTCTCGACGCGCAGTTGGGCCTTCCCCATCCTACTCCGTCACCAGCTGAATCTGCTCAACGACTTCATTCCGCCCGCCTCGACGCCCAGCGCAACCTCCTCACGGCTCACGCGCGTGTGCAAGCGGCCAACGCGGCAGCACCACCACATCCCCCCTTCCGGCCCGGTGACTTGGTCCTCGTTCGCCGCACCATCCGTGCGACTGGCCGTGCCGCAAAGCTCTTGCCCCGATACCGCGGCCCTTACCGTGTCGTTGCCCGACTCGGCCCCGTGACATACCGCCTCGAAGACCTGCCAGAGCATCGACCATGCGGTGTGCACCACATTTTCCCCGAACATGTTTCAAACATGAAGCGATATGTCTACGGCGCCTGCGGTGACTCCGACTTAGCTACCGGGTCCTCATCAGTGCCGTCGTCGCCTGCTGGCTCCATGCCTTCCCCACGCAATGCAGTCCCATAAACGGATCGCCGCTCAATATGCATAAAACTCCCTGAAGTTAGCCTAACCGGTGTGGGACCTTCTTCGGCGACTGCAGACACCTTCGCCCAGCTCACACACTTTGAATTCAACGAAGAGTGTGACCGTTTCCTATCTGCGAGCCCACATTGCATCGCCCCAGGAAACCCTGCATCAAAGCACGGCCTGACCTCCCCCCCCCCCCCCCCCGGTGGAAAGGTGATACGGGAATAAAAGAAGAGGCGGAGAGCGAGCGCGAGCGGCGAGCGCGCGGCTCTAGCACGAGGACGCGTGCCGGCAACCGGTATGTTCTGGTTGCGATCGACTACTTCTCCAAGTGGGTCGAAGCACTGCCCGTTCCAGACACGTCGTCCGCTCATGCCGTCGCGTTTGTGGAACAGCATCTCGTTCTTCGGCACGGTGTTCCCCGGTGCCTCATCACGGACCGTGGGAGCTGCTTTATGTCCCATGAATTCGAGCGAGCCCTCCGCTCCTTCGGCATTGCGCATTCCACTACATCCGTCAATCATCCGCAGTGCAATGGCCTCGTGGAGCGTGTTAACTGTACCCTCACGGGGGGGGGGGCGGAGAAGTCAGGCCGTGCTTTGATGCAGGGTTTCCTGGGGCGATGCAATGTGGGCTCGCAGATAGGAAACGGTCACACTCTTCGTTGAATGCGAAGTGTGTGAGCTGGACGAAGGTGTCTGCAGTCGCCGAAGGTCCCACACCGGTTAGGCTAACTTCAGGGAGTTTTATGCATATTGAGCAGCGATCCGTTTATGGGACTGCATTGCGTGGGGAAGGCATGGAGCCAGCAGGCGACGACGGCACGGATGAGGACCCGGTAGCTAAGTCGGAGTCACCGCAGGCGCCGTAGACATATCGCTTCATGTTTGAAACATGCTCTGGGAAAATGTGGTGCACACCGCATGGTCGATGCTCTGGCAGGTCTTCGAGGCGGTATGTCACGGGGCCGAGTCGGGCAACGACACGGTAAGGGCCGCGGTATCGGGGCAAGAGCTTTGCGGCACGGCCAGTCGCACGGATGGTGCGGCGAACGAGGACCAAGTCACCGGGCCGGAAGGGGGGATGTGGTGGTGCTGCCGCGTTGGCCGCTTGCACACGCGCGTGAGCCGTGAGGAGGTTGCGCTGGGCGTCGAGGCGGGCGGAATGAAGTCGTTGAGCAGATTCAGTTGGTGACGCAGTAGGATGGGGAAGGCCCAACTGCGCGTCGAGAGGGATGGAGGGCGTTCTGCCATAGACGACTGAGAACGGCGTCACATGCGTTGTTTCTTGCGCTGCAGTGTTGACTGCAAAAGCTGCAGCAGAAACAAAACGATCCCAGTTTGTGTGGGACGGAGCGACGTAGGACGCGAGTATATCCGTGAGGGTACGGTTAACACGCTCCACGAGGCCATTGCACTGCGGATGATTGACGGATGTAGTGGAATGCGCAGTTCCGAAGGAGCGGAGGGCTCGCTCGAATTCATGGGACATAAAGCAGCTCCCACGGTCCGTGATGAGGCGCCGGGGAACACCGTGCCGAAGAACGAGATGCTGTTCCACAAACGCGACGGCATGAGCGGACGACGTGTCTGGAACGGGCAGTGCTTCGACCCACTTGGAGAAGTAGTCGATCGCAACCAGAACATACCGGTTGCCGGCACGCGTCTTCGGAAACGGGCCCAAATGATCCAGTCCAACCAGCTCGAAAGGTGAACTTGGTGGCGAAAAAGCCTGCGGGGGTGGCTTGGTTACACCTGTGGACAGTTTTCTGTACTGGCATGTCTGGCAGGACGCCACGTGTTCCTTGACATCTCTGGACATATTAGGCCACCAAAACCGCTCCGACACTCGTGCGTAGGTCTTGCACGACCAAGGTGACCAGCCGTGGGAGCGTCGTGTAAGCCGCGCAAGATTTGCGACCGCAGTGTTGCCGGCACAACTGGCAACCTGACGGGTGGTCGACCACGGAGCCGCTTCACATGACACAAGAGGTCGTCCTTCAATCGATAGACCCGGCGTAGTTGGCGGAGGCCTGCGCCGGCGGCGGTGCCAAGGGAGTGGATTATGGCAGCAATGGCGGGAATTGTGTTCCGCCCGGGCGGTGGTCTCGACCTGCGGCCCGTGAACGGCGGAGCTCTTGTCCAGCTTCTCTGCACTGGCGCAGAGATCGACTATGTGCAAGCGCAGAGCCAGGACAAGCTCCGAATCAACCATTACAATAACTCGTTCACCGTGAGTACGCCTTCGGAAGCCCGAATGAAACGATATGTCCAACTTCAAGAACTCGGGCTCCACGACCAACAGTATCCGATGAAGACATACGTCGCGGCCCCCGACAACACCGCATACGAACCTTCTACCCAGCCACAGACTAGGGTCGCCACGCTCGTACATCGCAATATCACTGCGATAGAGCACCCATTAGAGGTAGACGACATAGACGGTCTCCTGCTGGAGCTTCTCCCTCCCACACGCAAGTCACTTAGCCTCTTCATCCTCAATCTCTATAGCCCCCCAAAAGGTCCTCCTGCCCCTCTTCTTGCGGATTTGCGCAAGAAGCTCTCGATCAGTTCGAACTACTCCTTGTTGGTAGTGGGCGACTTTAACGCCAATCACATCAGTTGGGGGTACCGCAAGAACTGTCGCAAAGGCACCTCCCTGTGGTCATTCATTCAGAACGAAGGCCTCTCCCTTTTGAATGACACCACGATCCCCACCCGTATTGGTTCCAGTGTTCAGCACAACACCAGCCCAGACCTCACAATTAGCAAACACATTCGTGACAGCCGATGGATCAACACGACACACTCCTTTGGCAGCGACCATTATATCATTTCCACAGGGGTCAATATCTCTTCCATTACCTCGCCAAAACGACGAGGGACACAGGTGGTGGATTGGGACAAATTCCGCCAACTTCGGCGCCTAACCCCGAACACCATCACGGACCTCTCTGAATGGACCACCAGTCTCAACCGCATGTCGCCCGCGCTACCTCCACCATTCCCGAACTTGAGGACACGGCTCTCTCCACATGTGGGAAGCACATGCCAGCCTGCAAAGGCGCTGGCTCAATCAAAAGCACAATCGGCTCCTCAAACGCAGTATCGCTCATCTCGTACGCGAGATGGAAACACATGCACGCGACCTGGCCTATCAACAATGGGGACAGGTCTGCGATCGCATGAGTGGCAATTTAGGCCTCAAAGACACCTGGTCCCTCCTCAGATATCTCCTGGACCCGGGTCACACGAAGGCCACCCAATGCAAGCATGTCACACGCATCTTGCACCAGCTCCCCCTCTCAGAGGATGCACTCCTCCAAGCCCTCAAAGATCAATATCTCACTACCACCCCCTCCCACCGTACACGGGAGACCCTAACCCGGAACTCGACGCGGACATCTCTCCGGCGGAGGTTTGGGCGGCCATGCACAAACTTTGGACTACGTACGACCACCCCCGGTGCTGACAGAGTCACCAACAAGGCACTCCGCAATCTCGACGGCCAGTCCGTGGAGGCTGTTGCAGACTTGTTCAATCACTGGTGGCGAATGGGAACCCTCCCTTCGCAGTGGACTCATGCCCGCATAACTTTCATCCCCAAGCCAGGAAAGCGTCTTGAGATAAGGAATCTCCGTCCTCATTTCCCTTACGTCTTGCATCGGCAAGCTCTTTGAGCACGTCGTCCTTGGTCGCCTCCAGGAACACATGGACGACAACCTCCTCTTCCCCCCAACGATGGTTGGTTTCCGTCCCCACCTCTCCACCCAAGATATTATGCTTCAGCTCTCAGAAGACGTCCTCCACCCCCGAAACACGAGGTGGACGCGCGTGGTCCTGGCCCTGGATCTAAAACAGGCATTCGACAATGTACATCATTCGGCCATCTTGGACGCCCTGTCATCCCTACACGTCGGCACTCATACCCATCAGTACATCTCAGCCTTCCTCCGCCACCGCACAGCTTAAATCACTTTTGGCTCACTCTCCTCCCGTTTTCATCCTCGGTAGCCGAGGTACCCCTCAGGGATCGGTACTCTCCCCGCTTCTATTTAATATAACTCTCATCCCCATGGCAAAGGCTCTTTCAGCCATTCCCGCCCTCTCGCACTCTTTATATGCCGACGACATCACCCTGTGGACCTCCACGGGTAATGTCGGCACCATTGAAGAGACACTACAAGCGCGGGCAGATGTGGTGACCTCCTATGCCCATCAGGTCGGCCTTGCATGCTCTCCTACAAAATCGGAACTTCTGGTCCTTCGCCCCCCTCGGGGAAGACTGGACAAAACTCCCCCACCTGGCATCGATGTCACTACTGATGCCACCCGCATACCAGAGGTAGACAAAGTTCGCATCCTGGGGATGGTTCTCCAGAACAATGGCAAGAACACTGCCACAATCACCAAGCTCACTGCTACCATTCAACTAACCGTTTGCCTCATCAGACGAATCGCTAACAAACACCGAGGCGTGCGGGAACACGACCTCCGCTGCCTGATCCAGGCTTTCGTCCTTAGCCGGGTAGTATACTCCCTGCCCTATCTCTTCCTCTCCCGAGTAGAGGAGAACAAAGTCAACTGCCTCATCCGTCAGGCGTACAAGACGGCCCTCAACCTCTCCCAGCACACGTCGAATGAACGCCTTCTTAAGATGGGCGTACAGAACACCCTCGGCGAGCTCACCGAGGCCTATCGATCTGCCCAACTTGATCGCCTCTCCTCCACCCTAGCCGGCCGTCACATTCTTGACGCCATTGGCCTACACCCCCCTGGCTATTATACCCACACCTTCTCCCTCCCACACCGCACACGGGACCTCATCACCATTCACCCCTCCCCAAGAACATGCATCCCGAGCATGACGCGGCTCGTCGTGCTGCTCGGGCTGCAGCCCTACACAAACACTATGGCGCTCAGCCGGAGAGCGTCTACGTCGACGCAGGCTCTTACACCTCCTCTTCCGCCTTTGCCCTGGCGGTAGTGTCCAATTTGTACACCCCTATTACGGCAGGCACTGTCATTGCCTCCACTCCTGCGGAAGCGGAGGAGGCAGCCGTAGCCTTAGCCATCGCTACTACATCGGCGACCCACATTTTCAGCGACTCAAAAACCGCGGTCCGTAACTTTGCGAAAGGCCGCATCTCCGAACCCGCTTTCCGGCTTCTAAGCCGGTCTCCCGCCCCTACCCGACCTATTCAGCTTCTCTGGGTCCCGGCCCACGCCGGCCACCCAGGTAACGAGGCGGCTCATTCTTTAGCTTGAGGTTTCGTCAGCCGTGCAGGAGCCGCCGACGCCTGGGGAGACGCTCGAGATCGAATGGTCGCGTATCTATCACGAGATCACTCTACACTACCGTGAGCAACGGCTAACGTATCCCCCTCCGCACAAGTCTCTCACTAAATTGCAGCAGGTGATGTGGCGACAGCTACAATCCCGCACCTTCCTCTCCCCTGCCCACTTAGCCCTGGTTCACCCGGGACTGTTCATGCCAGTATGCACCCTCTGCGGCGCTCCGAAAGCGGATTTTGCACACATTCTTTATTCTTGCTCTGAGCTCCTTCCACCAGCTGATTGGCAACTCACAGACCTCGAGCGATGGGAGGCTGCGGTGTCCAGTTCTGACCTAGCTGCCCAACGGCAGCTAGTGGACTGGGCTTTGGAAGTCGCTGAGAAGCATCGCCTTCCGGCCACGACACGCATCCAAGAGCAATCCCATCACTAGGATGTAACAATTAAGGCTTGTTCTACTTTATAAAGTTTTACACCACCACCAAAGGTTATTCCAGCTGACAGGCAGCAGAGCAGGCTCGCCGTCGTTCCGAAGGAACTCTTCGCTGAGAAGGGAACTTCATATCTACGGCTGTGGCAGAGGCCTAGGCAGACAAGATAGCTTTGGCGCATCTGGGCAAAGTGGCCTTTCAAAACCAAAGCAGCAAGTCCTGACTGCGAAGGCAGAGGAGTTGAATAAAATTCTTTCTGTGGCCAAAACCGTCAAATCGCCGGTCTTGTCCAATTCTGTCATGCTATGTCTTTACCTGCACTTTCAAAATTCGGTGCATTGTTTAAATAAAACAACTGAGTGGGGTTTACTCTGGTGTGTGGAAATAAAAGACCACGTACCTGGTAGCTGGTGCCTCCCAAGTCCTCTCTCTGGTTTCTTCGCCCTCCTGAAATAAATATAAAGGTGTCCACTGGAGAATCTACCAAGCGACAACAACGCTTAGGCAGTATCATGAACCCAACGTCACCACAGGTAAAATTCGACCTCTTTTGATTGTCTGCTATGCTTAGCCGCAGGAATAAATGTTATAAACCAAAAATGGAGGATGAAATTCAATGCAGTCCAGGAAAAATACAAGAATTTTCTCTCCCATTCTTACCCTCCACCATTCATGGAAATTAAAGGAAAAAAATTTCGTACAAAACCGTTCTATTATTCCTACCGCGCATACCAGCAAATCTAAAATGCACGGCGGAACGAAAGTTCTATATAGTGGCGATCGCAACCTTTATAAGGCGGAAATGGGCTATCGCCCATTTATTAGCTGGCTATCGCCTTTGAAGTGTGCATACTAAAAGTATAGTTACCTTTACCATCTCAGTTTCAGGTAGGCCATGATACCTAATTTTTTGAACATACATAACAAAGTCTTGCTGCCAGAAAAAAAAATTGCCTGATTGCACGTTCGGCAAAAAAAAAAGGTTCCCATGCTATATACCGTGTACTGTTAGGACTACATAGTGTACAAGATTCCATTTTTTGTAGATCGATGTAGCAACTTCACTAGGAGAGTCAGCTGCAGTCCGCTAACAGGCACACAAGAATCAAGAGATGAAAAGCTAAATGCCCTGCACAAGTCTGGCATGGCAGTACTTTTGTTTCTTGAACTGTACTCAAAAAAAGGTTAGTTCTATGATCTCAAATGTCACGATTTAAAGGCAGCAAAATTTACGAAGGCTTGCTCGATGATTGCCTGGAGCTGAGGTTTAAAAAAATCCTAGTATTGCGGCACTTAGGAAATAATCTGACAACATTAAGATGCCGCTAGAACCAGGACAGGTAACCTACAGCAATTATCGCTGTGGAGAGCTGTGTCATGGTTGCCAGACTCATGGGAAAAGATAACAGCGCAAAAACATTTCAGTTACGTGCTAGTATTCGAAAGCCGCGGCCGGGATCGAACCCGTCTCTTGGGTCAACAGGCGAGCGCCATAACCACTCATCCACGGCGGTCATGTGACCTTGTGATGGCATCACAACCTGCCCGCCGTAACAGGTACAACCGACCAAACGGATTGAGAGGTCACGTGACCTTCTGACACCGTAAATGCGCCCACGGTGGATGGTGGCAACCTGGTAAGAAATCTGATGAGACCCACAATTTGGAAGCTGACCCCCCCACCCCCCTTGCTAGAAAAATTCCAAACGGCCCCCAAAATTACGCCCACACTAGAAAATGAATTAAGCTTATGACTAGTCACGGTTAGTTGGCGGAGCACAGTTGATTAATGGATCGGATTAGTTTAATTCTACAGGATAATCAAATGGAAGGTACTGAAACATTCTAGAAGGGGCTGCCTCATGAATATCGTATAAGGGCAATGGAAGCTTTTCCGACCATAGTTTTGGCGCGAAAATTGCAACAACATGACTGGACGCCATATAAGGGAACCTAAATGCTGTTGCATTTTCTTCTGTAAGAATGTGGTACAGAAGGCTCCTAAAATTTTTTCCCCTTTTCTATGGAGACCCGAAGTTTTATTCATTTTTTACTTGCTACGCTACAAAATTTGTTGTTGAGGCATATTAGTACATTACACACCTTCTGCTTCATATTCTCATTTGTTAAATGCCGCAGGAAGTCAACACGCTCCTGTAAACACCGTAATTTTTATGTCGGTCATCCACCACTGAACACCGATGCTATAAAGGTCGTGCTATGAATGTTTCCGGCCAGTTGTCAGGTGAATAAAACAATTCCAGTGTCAAACCACTACAGCTCATGCACTCATTCTAAGCAACGATCACTCACCCGGAGACTATAGTGGGAGGGACGCTGGGTGGACAGGTTCCCTGGACGGGCATCCACACGCGACGCAGGTATCTCACACGAGGAAGCGGGCTTCGGCTTAGTCTCACCTGCACAGGGTAAAGCCTACCTGAGGATTTCTCACTCATAAGAAAATAAGCAGCGACGCTAAGACTGCTATGTTAAATGTTTTTTAAGGATCAAACAGCCCTTGATTATCTGGTGCTTAAACAGAAACTCCGGAGATTTTTTGTTTTCACTCAGTGGTTGATTAATGTTGCTGAGGGCTTTCTCGACAGAGTACGAGAAAGCCCTCATGCTTAGTTTATACTTTTACTCATACATTTGTTCTTATTTTTACCCACACTTGGGGTGTACTTCTTTATAATTCCTTTACTTCAGCGAAATCTTTAAACGGGAACAGGAACTGCCGCGTGAAGTGCGGAAGACTACTTTGTGTGACGTCAGCCGCGGCGCCATTCTTGGGAAGAGAGGAACATGTGCGACCTTCCCGCGCTGTGCAAAAAGTCAGTCGGCGACAGAAAACCACGTACACAAAGAACGACCTTTAGTTCACGGTTACTGCTCGATGAACTTTGACAACGACGGCTTCTTGACCAACGTTAGTATAAATGGATCGCCGTCTACCGATGATCCATCGCCTAGAGAAAAGAGGTCTCATCAGGATTATCAGGCGTTCTGAGCGGAAGCACTCAGAGGTGAACCTGTTCCTACTTAGAGTCACTGGATGCTGCTTAGAGTGACTACTCCTGCTCAGCATTTGAATTCATGTAGAGTGACACCTGTGCTGCTGAACGGACGCTGGACGTCGTGACCACTTTAAGGGTATGACACGATAGCGCAAAGAGTTAATGCCCATAGATCCAGAATTGTTCATTGTCTGCATTGCATTCATAGATCGCTGAGCGTTCTCAAACTAGTGTAGCGGTTAAGATATGCCCCACTGCCCAAGCAGCTAGCTGTGCCAAGCAAAGCAACCGGTGGATCTTTTGCGGCCCAGGTTTTGCTTCCCCAGCAATGTCTCTGCAGCTATCATCCGTTTAATGGCGCATGCCACGGCAGGCAGTTGGCTCACAATGGAGTGGGCAAGTTGTGATGGCGTCACATGGTCACGTGACATACTGACAGGCGCATCATTCAATTTGCGTGCTTGTGCTCCGATGTTTCAAACGGTCGCCGATGCCCAAGCCGGACAATTGTTTTCTGACATGGAGGTAGTAACAGTCAGATTAAAAGTAATTCTACGGATAGCTTGCATGCGACCTTTCAGGCAGCGGTTATCACTTGCGCTAGATTCGCAGCACGGACTCAGTGCTGAAAGTCAAATTGATTTTGAACTGAAACGAAAGGCGGAGAGCAGTTTGCACAGATAAATTACTCGCCCTAAACATAAATTACTCCGTCCGGTAATAGTTTACATAATAAAAACAACAAAAACAAATCGAAGTCTATAAGCGGTGTATTCACACCCAACAATCATGGACAAAATCATTTTTGAACAAGAAAAAGTTTAGGAACGCAATTTTTTCATAAATTGTAAGACCTCATTATAACAATCAATATACCAGCAATTCTCCTATCGGCAATCATGCATTATTTTGCTATTGTCGTTCTTGCCATGTCAAAGGCGTTTCCCATTGGTTGTGTATGGCAGTCTTAACTGTTCGATGAAAGAGATGATGGAAAATCTTTTAAGAGAAACATTTTGGCTCACTTCGGAGAAATGGACCATTAGGTTCAATATGTTCATAACAGCGCTTTGCACTTTTGTAATACTCAAAATTTTTTCCAAGAATATTGTGCACGATATACTGCCCATAATCTGAAGTAAAAACGTTCTACACACAACGTAATCATAATGCTTTCGAAAGAGGCATCTGCTTCCAATGGCATAGGTGACAAAATTGTCATATACAGCATCGAGTCTACACTGACGACTCCGAAATCAGCATGTAATGCTCACCAATACTGCTGAAGGAAGCAAAAATAAAAAAGCAAGCAAAAACAAAAAATGAGAACAACAAAATTGGGAGAGGCTTAACTTGTCTAACACTGAAATTAGGAGAAAATCAAGCACGCTTGCTAAGCGTCTGAGGCTCGTCCATGGCAGCTCCAACCAAAGGTCGCCCAATGTCAAAGGTCAGAGGGCAACTCAAGGTCATGGGTCAAGGGTACGCCACCATAACTGTCCCACATATGGCCATACACCGCTACCCTTGGTTGGAATGAAGGCCGTTCAAGGCCGTTGTGCTAGCTTCCTGAAGACTGCTTTACCTAGCATAGTGAAGCGTTACACGAGAGAGTGTATTTATCAATTAGAAATTGCAGAACGCGGCCTATGTGTGTGACAGTTCCAGACGCTTACCATGCGGTCTTTTCCTCGGTCCGATATCCACTGCGTGAGCATGTAAACCCGGATATATTCTTCGCATCGGGCTGCTTCGGAAAACGCCTCCTTGCAGCGCTGTTTCTGTCGCCGATATCATCCACGCGAGATCCGAGACAGAAACATGCGGCGACGTGACACATGATGGACGATGCCTCTGCCGGTTGTCTCCATGACAACGAAGAAGCTGCGTCTTCTTGAGTGGTGTCTGTAACAGAAGTAGAGTAAAAAATTGGTACAAAAGTTTCGTGATGGGCAGTTGCTCTCGACGCAAGTGCAAAGAATAAAAAAAAGCTCAGAGCCTTCACTACTGATTTCGCCTTCACCACCTTCGGTTTTGTGATCGGTGCAAGCGAGTCACATCGCACTGTTGGATTTCAACGAGGACGTGACATTTCTTTGACGACTCAGTGAGCGACGAAAGTCCGCTACGCACGCATAGAAAAATACACCAGTCAGCGAAAGAGAGCTTCGAAATACGGTGAAGTGGTAATGGGCGGAGAGTGCACTCACAAGCCAGGAACAAGATATCGTTGAGTTACCTGTTTATGCTGTGCGTAGGTTAAAACCAACTTTGAACTCAGTAGGGGTACGATTGTTTATTTTCTTCTCTTTCTTGCATCAACCCCGTGTATACAGGAAGTGTGGAACACCATGTAGTTAGAAAACCAGAATCCCTGATAAACGCTTAGATCTGTGCCGAGAAACAGATGTGCTACACTTGTGCTTAATGACATCGGAGGTAAACCCCACCGGAGCTATATTTTGAACCGGGAGGCGCTTTGCGTTTGTTGGAACCGGTTGTTTACTTTAGGTTAGTTTCCGGAGGTTTAACATTCCAAAGCGACACAGGCTGTGAGGGACGCCGTAGTGAAGGTGTCCAGAAATTTCGATCACGTGGTGTTATTTAACGTGCACTCACATAGCAAAGTAAACGGACCTCTAGCATTTCGTCTTCATCGAAATTCGACCGCCGCGGCCGGGATCGAGCCCGCGTCTTTCGGGTCAGCAGCCGAGCACCATAACCACTGAGCCACCGCAGCGATTGCGGCAGTTAATAGACACCTTTAGTATGCCGTGTACCGTGTTACTGTTACCGGCACCGGATGACCGGGTGTCCGTGTGCGAATCCGCATGCGCAAATCACCTTGACGGTGCCAGATGGCACCTGGTACACGGATGCTAAGCGCACGCCTGCAGTAACGGGACCAATCAGAGCATGTTCTCCGGCGGTGGGTGGCCTCGTGCTTCTCCGGTAACGGTAAGACGGTACGCTGGCGCACCGTCGGTATAACCGCCAAGAAACATATGGCACTGTAAGGACTGCCAAAGTAAATCAAATAAAGGCCACCGTGATAGCAACTGGGGAACAAATGCGCAATTGTTGATATTGGAAAAAGGGTTGCTGATCTTGTGAACGAGGGGGAACACTGAGAGGTGAACCTCTACCAGTTTAGCGCTCGCGCTCATGTAAAAACGGGCCCCTCTGCGCGCAACTTAGAGGATGCTGAACGTTGCTGAAGCACTCAAACGTCCTATATACTGCTAGCACTGCTGATGGTATGCCTCATCCGTTGTCTAACGCTGCTACAAGTGCCACGACCTTCTCTGAGAGGGCCGTAAGACGCATTAGTTATAATTACTTGCTATCTTGAGTAAACAACAATCCAGACAAAAGGTATATTTTGTCGCTATGCTTTCTCTTAGGCTACTGGCATAGCATACCGAATTTTCAATGGATAGATAAAGACAAAGGATGACAGAACTTGAGGACACGCCAAGGCAACAAAAAGAACGACATATTTTGAATCCTGTGGATTCTCTGCAAAGAAACTAATAAAACAGTGAGTTCCTAGCCCATGTTTTGAAATGTCTCGGAGAGTTTCGAAGAACTGGATCTAAAGATTATTCCAGCTGACAGGCAGGGCAGATTCCCCGTCGTTCCGAAGGAACTCTTGGCTGAGGTGGAAGAACTACATATCTACGGCTATGGAAGAGGCCTAGGCAGACAAGAGAGCTTTGGCGCATCTGGACAAAGTGGCCTTTCAAAACCAAAGCGGAAAGTTCTGACTGCGAAGGCAGAGGAGTTGAACAAAATTCTTTCTCTGGCCAAAAACGACAAATCGCCTGGTCTTGTCCAATTCTTCCATGCTATGTCTTTACCTGCGCTTTCAAAATTCGGTGCATTGTATAAATAAAAAAACTGAGTGGGGTTTACTCTGCTGTGTGGAAATAAAAGACCCGTACCTGGTAGCTGGCGCCTCCCAAGTCCTCTCTCTGGTTTCTTCGACCTCCTGAAATAAATATCAAGGTATCCGCTGGGGAATCTACCAAGCGACAACAGCGCTCAGGCAGTATTATGAACCCAACGCCACCACAGACAAAATTTGACGTTTTTTGATTGTCTGCTACGCTTAGATGCGGGAATAAATGTTATAAACCAAAAATGGACGATGGCACTCAGTGCAGTCCAGGAAAAATACGAGAATTTTCTCTCCCATTCTTACCCTCCGCCATTCCTGGAAATTAAATCAAATAAATTTCGCACAGAACCGTTGTATTATATCTACCACGCATACCGGCAAATCAAAAATTCACGGCGGAACGAAAGTTCTATATAGTGACGATCGCAACCATATCACCGCGGAAATGCGCTAAAATTTTGTTAACTGGCATTTGCGTTGGAAGTGTGCATACAAAAAGTAGTTACCTGTACCATCTCAATTTCAGGCAGGCCATGATAACTAATTTTTGTAACCACATTCTTAAAAATTCGCGCTGCCAGAAAAAAATTCGGCTGTGTGCACTTTCGGCCAAAAAATAAATTAAGTGCCCAGGCTATATACAATGTACTGTTAGGTCTGCATAGTATTCAAGATTCCGTTCTTTGTAGATCGATACAGCAGCTTCACTAGTAGAAAGAGCCGCACTACGCTAACAGGCACACATGTATCAACAGATGAAAAGCTAAATGCACTGCACAAGTCCGGCATGCCAGTAGTTTTGTTTCTCCAACTATACTAAAGAAAAAGGTTAGTTCTATGATCTTAAATGTCACGATTTTAAGGCAGCAAAATTTAAGAAGGCTTGCTCGATGATTGCGTGGAGCTGAGGTTTCAATAAATTGTAGTATTGTGGTACTTAGCGAAATAATTTCAGAACATTAAGATGCCGCTAGAAACAGGACTGCTAACCTACAGCAATTATAGCTGTGGAGAGCTGTGTCAAGGTTGCCAGGCTCATTTGCAAAGATAACTACAGAAAAACATTTCAGTAACGTGTTCGTATTCGACAGCCGTAGCTGGGATCGAACCCGCGCCTTGTAGGTCAGTAGGCGAGCGCCAAAACCACTGAGCCACCGCGGTCATGTGACCTTGTGACGCCATCACAACCTGCCCGCCGTGACAGGTACAACCGACCAAACAGATTGAGGGTGTGATATGTTATCAGTTCAAGCACGTGCCTATGACGTAGGACCGTCTCGGCACATGCTATAAAAGCAGAGGCGTCGTGGAATAAAATACATTCGGTCCTGCCCTCGCTCGTGCGTCGTGTCTTCTCTCGGCCACGACGATGGGATGATGCCACGATTCTGAAGCAAGCACCGGGCAGCGCTGCAGCGGAACGGTCGGCCGGCCCACGATAAGAAGGCAAGCGTTTCAAAATGGCACTCCCTGTAGCTCCGCAACGTTTCGGAAGCATGCCAGAGTTTAACCCAAGAAGCGACGATATCAAGTCATATTTCGAGAGGTTTGAGAATTTTGTGGCCCTTAACGACGTTCCGGAAACAAAGAAGTTGAGCTTGTTCTTGAACGTAGTAGGCAGTACAGTGTACGGGGAGCTCAAGAAAATTCTAGTCCCTGACAGTCCTACTGACAAGACCTTCGCAGACATAAAGAAGGTACTTGAACAACACTTCAGTTCCGAGTACTCAGTAATAGCCGAACGTTGCAAGTTCAACAAACGCACGCAGCAGGAAGGAGAATGCGTCAAGGAATTCATGACGGAACTTAAACATCTGGCGCGTAATTGTGAGTTCAAGGCGTTTCTGAATGATGCTTTGAGGGATCGGCTGGTGGCAGGATTGCGCGACCAAGAGACTCAGAGGATATTGTTCGCAACGGAAAACCTAACCTTTGAAAAAGCTTGCAAGATTGCGCTCGAAAAAGAACTTGCTGCGAAGCAAACAAAGGAGCTGCATTGCCAGGCAGAATGCTCGGCCGACGTTAATGTGGTTCGAGGAAGAGTGGAAACGAAAGCCAGGCTGTCAGGAAGAGGAAAAGAAAAGGTGCAAAATCGGACAGTTTGTTATCGCTGTGGAAAAGGGCACGATTCAGACAAGTGCTGGTATCGCAACGCGAAGTGCCGCGCATGTGCAAAGACGGGGCACCTACGAACGATGTGCCAACAGAGAAAAAGTCGTCCGGTAAACTACGCTGAAGCGACGGACGAAGAATCTGATGATTCTCAGGCATTTCACGACGTGCTATGCACGAATGATAAGAAGCGAGGCTATAAGGTTTCCGTGCAGATTGAAGGGAAGACCCTTCCTATGCTTTTGGATACGGGCGCAGCTGTCACGTTGATGCCTGAAAGAGTTTTCAAGCAATGGTTTCCGCAGATTAAATGCAAGCCAACCAAAGCAGTTTTGAAAACGTACACAGGCGAGCCTGTAAAGCTGCGAGGAAAGGCGACCATGACCGTTGAGCATAACGGCTGCAAGGCTGAACTTCCACTGCATATAGTAGAGGACCAGGGCAAGGCTATGCCTACACTTCTAGGCCGGGATTGGCTTGAAAAGTTGCAACTTGACTGGAAAACCGTCAGTGCTATCACAGAAAATACTGATGTCGATTCTCTGCGAAAGACATTTCCAGAAGTTTTCCGTACAACACCAGGAATAGTCCGCAATTTTGAAGCCAAAATAGCCATAGACCAGAACTGTACGCCTGTGTCCTGCAAAGCTCGGTCTATGCCGTTCGCTACTAAAGAGGCAGTCAGCGAAGAACTTGGTAAGCTGGAAAGTCAAGGCATTTTAAGAAAGGTCACCAGCAGCAAGTGGGCGACGCCCATCGTACCGGTTCCGAAGCGTGGAGGTGGAATCAGAATTTGTGGAGACTACAAAGTAACCATCAATGCAGTACTCAAGACTGATTGTTACCCGCTCCCGCTTCCTGAGGATTTGTACTCAATGCTAGCCGGTGGTAAGGTGTTTTGTGTGCTGGACTTGTCCTCTGCGTACCAGCAAGTGCCTCTCAGTGAAGATTCCAAGCCACTGCTCACGATAAATACACATCAGGGGTTGTACGAATTCCAAAGGCTCCCATTTGGAATTGCGAGCGCACCAGCTTTATTTCAGGCCATGATGGATAAAGTACTAGAAGGAATTCCTAACGTCGGGTGCTATATAGACGACGTCATCATCACCGGCAACAGTACAGAAGATTGCTACACAACTGCCACAAAAGTTCTGAAAAGACTTAGCGACCACAACATAACGCTCAAAGAGGAAAAATGCAAGTTTTTTCGTGATTAATAATAATAATAATTGGTTTTTGGTGGAAAGGAAATGGCGCAGTATCTGTCTCATATATCGTTGGACACCTGAACCGCGCCGTAAGGGAAGAGATAAAGGAGGGAGTGAAAGAAGAGAGGAACAAATAGGTCCGTAGTGGAGGGCTCCGGAATAATTTCGACCACCTGGGGATCTTTAACGTGCACTGACATCGCACAGCACACGGGCGCCTTAGCGTTTTTCCTCCATAAAAACGCAGCCGCCGCGATTCAGTTGTCTACCTAGGGCACAAGGTTTCGAAGGAGGGCATCTATCCCACCGCTGAAAAGATAAAAGCAGTACGAGACGCCCCGGAGCCCAGCAACATCACAGAACTCAGGGCCTACTTGGGTCTTCTAAACCTTTATGGCAAGTTTTTGCCGAATTTGGCAACTGTGGTAGCTCCTCTTTACCAGCTTCTTCAAAAAAACCACAAGTGGAAATGGACGAAACAGTGCAAGAAGGCATTCGAAACAACTAAGGGAATGATTTTGAACAGTGAAGTGTTAGCCTTCTATGACGTCACAAAGCCACTTGGACTTAGTTGCGATTCTTCCGCTTACGGCTTGGGAGCTGTGATTTTTCATGAAATGCCAGACGGAACGGAACGGCCTATCGCATTCGCGTCTCGTACTTTAACAAGCAGCGAACGGAACTATGCTCAAGGGGAGAAAGAAGCGCTCTAGCTCATATTCGGCTTGCGACGGTTTCATCGTTATCTGTATGGGCGCAAGTTCAACCTATACACCGACCATCAGCCGCTTATCGGACTTCTTGGGCATGATAAACCACTGCCATCTTTAGCAGCTGCACGGATGCAGAGATGGGCACTGACGCTAACAGCATATCAGTACGATCTCAAGTTCAGGAACGGCAAGAAAATGGAAGTCGCTGATGCACTGTCACGGCTACTGCTGCCGACAGCCTCAGGCAACGACGAGCCGGAGTGTTTGGCTGTTTTTGACGCAACCCCGCTGACAGCTAAAGAAGTCGCTCGAGAAACGAAGCGAGACCCCTTCTAACACGCGTTTTAAGCTACGTTCTTTTGGGATGGCCAGAGCATTACTCTGAAGAGCTGCGACCGTTTTTCACACGGAAAGATGAACTGTCTGCTGAACAAGGATGCGTAACTTGGAGCAATCGAGTGATTGTGCCGAGAACCCTGCAGGAACATATGCTCTCTCTGCTGCACGAAGGACATCCAGGGATGACTCGTATGAAGATGTTGGCACGGGCATACGTGTGGTGGCCTTTCCTCGACAAAGACATAGAAGAAACCGTTCGGAATTGCCAAGTTTGTCAAAGCACTCGGCCAGCAAAGTCGGCCGGGCCTCTGCAACCATGGAGGTATCCAACAAAAATTTGGGAAAGGATTCACGCTGACTACGCTGTAAAAGATGGCGTCAATCTGCTAGTAGTGGTCGACGCATATTCTAAATGGATTGAAGTGTTCGGCATGACATCGACAACTACCGCTAGAACATTGGAAAAACTGGACACTCTCTTCGCGGCCTACGGCTACCCCGAAGAAGTAGTTACCGACAACGGCCCGCAATTCACTTCGGATGAATTTGAACAGTTCATGAGGCACAGGGATATCAAACACACGAGGACACCTCCGTATCATGCAGCTTCAAATGGAGCCGCAGAGAGACTCGTAAGAACGACGAAGGAAGCGCTCCTAAAACAGGTTCTGCACGATAAAAACGAGAGAGTAAAGAGTACAGTACAAGACCGCCTGAATAAATTTCTTTTTTTGTTATCGAAACACCCCACATTCGATGACATTGCGGACGCCTGCTGAAGTTTTCCTCAAGCGTCTGCCCCGAATTACTTTGTCTCTTCTCAAACCAAGTTTTGCAGGGGACATGGCGGAGCGTCAGAGACTAGACACGGAACAACGTAACGACCGAAGAGGATGCGCTGAATCCTTCTCCGTGGGCGATGCAGTCTACGTGAAAACCACGTGGTGAGCCTGTATCGTGGCTTGAAGGAACTGTTGAACAAGTTGTCAGCCCAGTCACGTACATGATTAGGGTTCAAGGCCGACTACAGTTCACTCACGTTGATCACCTGCGGACCAGAAAGACCAGCGTATGGACTGAAGCCACCAATCATACGACAGCACTAACCGGTCAGGAGAAAGATGGGGCGAATGGTCTAGGAGGTTCAGAAGATCCGCGATGGGTTTCCGAAGATTTGTCTTCTCAAGAGGTCTTTTCCAGGTCCCTGGATCGGACAATCGAAGTGCAGAGCCAACCTTCTCCAAGAAGAGATCCAACTCGGGGGACCTCTTCAGAGCCAAGGGTGTCCGCCGACCAACAGACTCCTCGGGCCCTGCTACCAAGACCACCACAGGACCCACAAGCAGTGGCAGGTGGAGGGCGTCCAGAGCGCGGCGAGACCAGATCTAACGGCACAGCACATGAGGAGAATACCCCTACAGGAAACCAGTCATCAGCAGTAGCATTGCGACGAAGCACCCGTGCGCGAAGCCCTCCCGAGAGATACACTACAGAAGACTTCAGGAAGAAGGGATAGTAGTAATTAAAATGACTTTTATTTCACTAAGGGAAGAATATGATATGTTATCAGTTCAAGCACGTGCCTATGACGTAGGACCGTCTCGGCACATGCTATAAAAGCAGAGGCGTCGTGGAATAAAATACATTCGTTCCTGCCCTCGCTCGTGCGTCGTGTCTTCTCTCGGCCACGACAGAACAGAGGGGTCACGTGACCTTCTGACACCGTAAAAGTGCCCACGGGGGCTGGTGGCAACCTGGTAGAAAATCTGAGCCCCACAATTTAGAAGCTGACCCCCTCCTTTGCCTTGAAAATTCCAAACGGCCTCCCAATTTACGCCCACTCTAGAAAATGAATTAAGGTTGATTAATCAGCGTTCGCTGCCGGAGTACGGTTGATTAGTGGGTCGAATTGCATTAATTCTTCAGGATAATCAAATGGAAGGTACTGAAAAATTCTAGAAGGGGCTGCCGTATAAGGGCAACGGAAGCTTTTCCGACCGCAGTTTTAGCGCGAAAATCGCAACAACATTAGACTGTAGACACCGTATCAAGCAACCTAAGCGCTTTTGCATTTTCTTCTGTAAGAATGAGGTAGACAAGGCTCCTAAATTTTTTGCACTTCTATATGGAGACCCAAAGTTTTATTCCTTTTTCACCTGCCACTCTACAAAATTTGTTGTTGGGGCACAGTACTACAATACACACCTTACGTTTCTTATTCTCATTTGTTAAATACCGCAGGAAGTGAACATGCTACTGTAAAACACCGTCGTTTTTATTTTGGTCCTCCACCACTGAACATCCAGGCTATGGAGGTGGTGCTATGAACGTTTTCGGCAGGTTGTGAGGTGAATAAAATACTTCCAGTGTCAAAGCACAACAGCTCAAATCGCAGCCGCATTGCACTCATTCTAATCAAAGATCACTCACCCAGCGACTGTAGTGGAAGGGCATTCACACGCGACGCAGGTATCTCACACGAGGAAGCGGGCTTCGGCTTCATCTCACCTGCACAGGGTAAATCCTACCTGAGAATTTATCACTCAGAAAATAAGCAGCGACGGTGAGACTTTAATGTTAAATGTTTTTTTAAGGATCAAACAGCCCTTGGTTCTCTGGTGCTTAAAAAGAAACTCCGGAGATTTTTTGTTTGCACGCAATGGCTGATTAATGCTGCTGAGGTCTTTCTCAGTACAGTAAAGGAAAGCCTTCATGCTTAGTTTATACTTACTTATACATTTGGACTTTTTTTACCCAAACTTAGGGCGTACTTCTTTAAAATTCGATCACATCAGCGAAATCTTTAAACGGGAACAGAAACCGCCGCGTGAAGTGCGGAAGGCTGCTTAGTGTGACGTCAGCCGCGACGCCATTCATGGCAAGCGAGGAACTTGTGCGACCTTCCTGCGCTGTGCCAAAAGCCAGTCGGTGACAGAACAGCACGTACGAATACTGACCTTTAGTTCACGGTTCTTGCTCGATATACTCGGACAATGACGGCTGCTTAACCAACTTCAGAATAAATGGATCGCCGTCTACCGGTGATCGATGCATCGCCAATAGAAAGGAGGCCTGATCAGGATAATCAGGCCTTCGGAGCGGGAGCATTCAGAGGTGTACTTGTTCCTACTTAGAGTCACTGGATGCTGCTTAGAGTGACTACTACTGCTTAGTATGTGTGTTCATGGTAGAGTGACACCTGTGTTGTTGAGCAGACGCTGGAAGCCGTGAAAGAAAAATGAAGGGAACACACACGTCCTGCTTGAAGGTTATGACACGTTAGGCTAATGAGTTAAAGCCCATATATCCAGAATTGCTCATTCTCTGCTTTACATGTATAGATCGCTGGGTGTTCTCAAACAGGTGTAGCGGTTAAAAGATGCCCCACTGCCCCGGCACGTAGCTGTTCCAAGCACAGCCTCCGGTGGGGCTTTTGAGGCCCAGGTTGCTCTTCCCCAGCAATGTCTCAAGTACCAATCAATCGTTTAACTGGCACCTGGGGCGGTAGGCCGTATGCTCACCATCCGGTGGGCAAGTTGTCATGATGCTAAAATATCACGTGATCTATTTGACATGCTACACATTCTATTTGCGCGCTTGGGCTACGAAGCTTCAAACTGTCGCCGATGCCAACGCCGGACAATTTTTTAAGACATGGGAATAGTAACAGTCTAAAAAACAAGGTTATTCTACAGACTGCTTGCATGTGGCCTTTTTGGTAGCTTCTCAGCATGGACTCAGTACTTGGAAATAAAATTCAGTTTCAATTCAAACAAAAGGCAAAGACCTGTTTGAACAATTAAATTACTCGCCCAAAACAAAGTACCAGAGACTGTTTGCCTAAAAAAACGAAAAAAATTCAGTCAATAAATGTTGTAATCACACCCAAAAATCCTGTATGAAATTATGTTTGAACGGGAAAAGGTTTATGAACGGAACGTTTTCACATATTATAAGATTTCACTACAACAATCAATATACCCACAGATCTCCCGTCAGCAGGCTTGTATGTTTTTGTTTTTTTTTGCTATTGACGTTCTCGCCTTCGCCAAAGGGGTTCCCCATTGGTTGTCTATGGCATTCTTCACTGCCATAGAATGGACCATTAGCTAAATTTTCATAAAAGTGCCTTACATTTTTTAATATTCAAAATTTTTCTCCAAGCACGTTGAGCAGGAAAAACGGTCTATAATCTCAAATATAAGCTTTCTGCAAAAAAAAAAACAGTAATCCTTTCGAAAGAGGCATTCTTCCTACCGCATTGGTGATAAATTTCTCATAAACAGCACAGCATCTCTATTCGACGTGGGCAACAAGGTCACTGTAAAAACGCGAGTGAGGAAACTGCGGAGCTTTCCAAGGAATGCGATTTCGGGCTTAACGAGCAAGTTCGCACAAAGGCCTATGCACATGTGCTGCATGCAGTGTAAAGTTGTGCAGATTAACGCTTTCGAAGCATTAATAACAAAGGCTACGGCTACTGCGCGCCGAGACCGCAACGACAAGCTGCATTTGCCCCTTCGTTAGTCGCGTTCTTCGCGCGTCGTACGGCTTTTGCCAGCGCTCACCGCCACCAAAGCTATCGCCACTGTACGTATACGCACGCGTTGTCATGGCACGCCATCCTCGCCCACCGACTCTCGGCGTGAATCGAGCTACTACGAGGACTCGACGGCCGTCAATCGTGGACACTTCACAGTTGCATTTATGAGGCGCACAAATTTGACCATTTCTGAGAACGCTTCCCATAGTGCAATATGTTCGTGCACACGGCCTACAAAGTCCAATGAGAGAAATGAGCGGACCCATGCACTCAACCCGTCACATGGCTCCATTAAAGGCGTGCACGTACCTCTGTGGTTGGTCTCGAAGCTCTTGTTCTATTCTTGCTTCCTGTTGGTTTTGGTCTTGGCCCTCAATTCGTTCCGCGAACAAAATGAAGGCGCGCGAGGAGCAAACTGCAGGACTACACAACCTTTCCCTTCGCCGGAGTAACTTCTTCCGCGGAGGTCTCCTCCAAATGTCACTGCCACTGTTTCCTGCACTCCGACCTCCTGCACGTTTGCAAACAAACGAGGTGGCGCTGCAGTCGCTAGTGGGCTCGTGGTAGGCAAAAGGCCAGGCAGTGGCGCCGCAGAGAGGCGTTGATAGTGAATTTCAAGGCTTGTAGGCGCGTTTTCAGTTTCTGCGAATCACAGCAATGGTTGATGCTTTCAACTCAGTAATTTCTCGAAGTACAGGAGCTCGCGTTGGCCACGTGCGGCGTATGCAGAGAAAAAGTCATCATTATTATTATTGCGTTATTTCCTTTCCTCAGAACCAGGAGGAACGTTACATACAGCGATGTATTACCCACCAAATAGCGCATTCTTGGCCCGTATAAAAAGAAGTGTCATGTCAGTGCTTCAAGTAGCTTCTGCGGTATCAAAACGAAACGCCTTTAAGGCGCCCGTGTGCTGTGCGATGCCAGAGCACGCTAAAGATCCCCAGGTGGCCGAAACTACGGCTCTTCTTTCTTCTTCCGAACCCTCCTTTATCCCTTCCCTTAACGCACGGTTAGGGTGTCCAGCGAGATATGTGAGACAGTTACTGCGCCAATTCCTTTCCTCAAACCCAATTTTCAATTTTCAGTCCTCGGCATGGATGGTTTGGGGACAAAAAGATCGTCAATGCGAATGCACCACATATTTTGAGTTTCATGACAGTAATTTTATCATCGGGAACATATCCTGTGTCAAACGGGTGGCCTCAAGTTTTATGCAAATGGTGGTGCCGGTGGGTCCCACTTCGATGGCCGCTATAATTAGCCAGACAGTACTGGTGGAAATTAGAACTCGACGATAAAGGGAGCCATCTAGACAACTTCAGTGAGAACTCGACGATTTCAGCTAGCCGTTAGGTATTAATTCAGCGCTACATCGCGGGAGAAGTAGAGGACGAGTCAAGGCTTTCATTCTAAAAACCTGCTCTTTCCCACAAAAGGGGACTGCTGTAGACTTCTGTAGCGTTCATATAAAAGTAGCTTATGTAATGTGATAAGGCCACGTGGTAACTTTTGGTCAATTTGGCCTTCATTGCAGAGAGACGCGTCCCTGAGAAACGTAAGTAAGACCAACCGCTCTTAAAAAAAATGCGGATTCCGCAGAAGCAATGCGTCACACGAAAACACTTAACAAAACCCGTACGATGAGTTTAGTTTATCGGGGCTTAACGTCCCAAAGCCACTCAGGCTATGAAGGACGCCGTAGTGAAGGACTCCTGAAATTTCGACCGCCTGGGGTTCTTTGACGTGCAGTGACATCGCACAGTACGTAGGCATCTGCAATATCACCTCCTTCGAAATTCGACCGCCACGGCCGGGATTGAACCCGCGTCTTTCGGGTCAGCAGCCGTACGCTAACGTTCGAAAATTCAACCCCAGTCGTCGGAACGCGTCTTGGAACGCCACCTGACTGAAAATGACGGTCCACGGTATACATGAATGAAAGAATGGGCTATTTAGACATAGCGTGTGCACAGCACATTGGCTCGGAGTTAATGGCGGTAGCCGTGTAAACACATCAGATAACGAAAGCGCAATATAGCTCATTACTTACGCGGTGACTATTTTTGCTCGCGAGGCGAAGCAGACGCAACGCTGTCCAGATACCTGGAAACACAAAACACATGCAGAATACAAAGGGAACAGTCCGAAGCGGAGCAAGGAGGGCATCCCGAGCGGTTTGTTCCTGGTAGTCTGTGCAAAGAGAGAGAGAGGGAGGGCCACTTGTGACCTTGATCAGTCAAGGCTCACGGGCGGATGTCGCATTGCGGGCTCGCGGCGCCAGCTCCTCGACCGCTCCGTTCCGTCCCTACGGGGCCGTCTGCTATTTTCCACAACCTCCCCAAGCCAGCCCCTTGGTTTCAAAACTCGGTCTCATCCCTCACACTCTCTCGCAAATGGTCCTCGCAATGCTGTCCAGATAACGAAGGAAACCGTGGGAAACGTTCACTGGGATGCGGGCTGCAGCTGCGCCCATAAGGCAGGCAAAAGGGAACTGTGGCGAGCCTTGTTATCAGTGTTCACTGAAAAGAGGCTCCCACCTATAGATGCATCGTAGCCACCCTAACCTCATCGGTAGACTTACGATGCGGCTAACGCGGACACTCATTCATACCAGGGGCTGCCTTGATGCACTTATTCACTCTCAGATGACTCCGTCGTCCTTAATTAAACGGAAAATGGCGCATGGCCATTGCGGGAGGTGGGAGCTCTTCACGATGCACTTATTAATTACAGGTACCGGCTCTATTACCGTGGTTAATGTCGTGAGTAGCTCAAAGGTTTGTTGCTAGTTCATCGCGTTTCGAATGCATGCAGTTGGTATATTTTCAAGAAGCGCGTGTCGCCAATTGAACCACGTAGTGACCTGAATGTAATCTTCACGTAGAAAGGAAGTTTTTGGGCTGCTTCCGAAAAGCGCGACAAAAAAGTGACCGTCGCGGCCGACGCGGCAATTAAGGAGTCACTATACTCCGTTTCACACAAAACAGCCAACGCAGGACGGAAATATGGCGAGACGTAAAACAAAGCGCAGGAGGACGCCGGTCAAGGTATATACTTGAGATTTGTCACAACGAAATATGTACTACATATGCCTGCGCTCACTTTGGTTGTATGCCGAACCACTTTTTAGGCGCAGACACAGCTTGTGCGAACATGCACGTTGCATTGGCAGCGTTGGGATTATGGCAGCGTAGGCGTGAACGCGCCTTAAAGTCCAAGTGTGAACGCACCTTAAAGGACTGAATGCGTTCTCATCGCCTCCGCGAAACTGCTATACTACATGAAATGTGGGTTCGCACCCGACCGCGGCGGCTGCGTTTCGTTGGGGGCGAAACGCAAAGGCGCCCATGTGCTGTGCGATGTCAGTGCACGTTAAAGATCCCCATGTGGTCGAAATTTTTCCGGAGCCCTCCACTACGGCACCTCTCTCCCTTTCTTCTTTCACTCCCTCCTTTATGCCTTCGATTCCTTAAGGCGCGCGCGGTTCAGGTGTCCGCCGGTATATGACACAGATACTGCGCCATTTCCTTTCCCCAAAAACCAATTATTATTATTGTTACATGAAATGTCGCACAAGCTCGCAGGCCCGCGGCGGTGGGCCGCAGACGGAGACGGGCGAGCCCACTTCCACTGCAGCTGAGCGGCGGAGGGGTGTCGGGGTGCGCGCCTCGTAGGAACGCCGGTTTTGCTGTCGTTACAGCGGAAACGAACGCTTCTCTATACGCCCGAAATGTCGAGTTTCTGAGAAGACGCTTCCTAATCTCCATTCGACGCGGTCCACAAGGTGTCAATACGAAAACACGAGTGAGGAAACTTGCGGCGGACGGAGCTTTCCAAGGAATGCGATTTCGGGCTTAACGAGCAAGTTCGCACAAAGACCTATGCACGTGTGCTGCATGCAGTGTAAAGTTGTCCAGATGAACGCTTTCGCAGTATTCATAACAAGGCCCATGACTACTGCGTGCCGAGGCCGCAACGACAAGCTGCATTTGCCCCTCCGTTAATCGCGTTCTTCGCGCGTCGTACGGCTTTTGCCAGCGCTCACCGCCACCAAAGCTCTCGCCACTGTACGTATACGCGCGCGTTGTCATGGGACGCCATCCTCGCCCACCGACTCGGCGTGGCACCAGCGACTGCGAGGACCCGACGGCCGTCAAAGGTGGACACTTCACAGTTGCATTTATGAGGCGCACAAATTTGACCATTTCCGAGAACGCTTCCCATAGTGCAATATGTTCGTGCACACGGCCTGCAAAGTCCAATGAGAGAAATGAGCGGACCCATGCACTCAACCCGTCACGTGGCTCCATTAAAGGCGTGCACGTACCTCTGTGGTTGGGCTGGAATCTCTTGTTCTATTCTTGCTTCGTGTTGGTTTTGCTCTTCGCCCTCGATTCGTTCCGCCAAAATGAAGGCGCGCGAGAGCAAACTGCAGGACTGCACAACCTCTCCCTTCGCCGGAGCGACTCCTGCGGTCTCCTCCGGATGTCACTGCCACTGTTACTGTTTCCTGCACTCCGACCTCCTGCATGTTTGCAAACAAACGAGGTGGCGCTGCAGTCGCTAGCGGGCTCGCGGTAGGCAAAAGGCCAGGCAGTGGCATCGCGGAGAGGCGTTGATCGCGGCTTTCAAGGCTTGTAGGCGCGTTTTCAGTTTCAGCGAGTCACAGCAATGGTTGATGCTTTCAACTCAGTAATTTCTCGAAATACACGAGCTCGCGTTGGCGACGTGCGGCGTATTCAGAGGAATAGTTATTAATAATATTATTATTGCATTATTTTCTTTCGTCAAAACCAGGAGGAACGTTACATACAGCGATGTGTTACCCACCAATTAGCGCATTCTTGGCCCGTATAAAAAGAAGTGTCATGTCAGTGCTTCAAGTAGCTTCTGCGGTATCAAAACGAAACGCAAAGGCGCTCGTGTGCTGTACGATGCCAGTGCATGTTGAAGATCCCCAGGTGGTCGAAATTGTTCAGGAGCCCTCCACTACGGCACCTCTTCCTTCATTTCTGCTTTCACTCCCTCCTTTATCCCTTCCCTTACTGCGCAGTTCAGGTGTCCGCCGAGATGTGACACAGATACTGCGCCATTTCCTTTCGCCAAAACCAATTTTCATTTTTATCAAAGCACAAGAAGCAGCTATTACTGGTAGATGGCTTCCTATGCACTGTCTGCACAGCACCTTCCGAGGCCTAGTTAGAGAAAAGAATTGACAGACACCACAAAAAGTCTGGCCAGACAATAAAATCATTTTTCCATATCCATTTAATCATTTTTCTCACGCAACTAAATTCGTTGTTTATTAACTCAGCCCCACCGCAGTCAATTCACATTACAGCAAAAATATTTCTGACCCACACTCCCTCCTTTATCCCTTACCTTACGGCGAGGTTCAGGTGTCCAACGATATATGAGACAGATTCTGCGCCATTTCCTTACCGAAAACCAATTATTATTATTACAGCGTTGTCAACGCCAAAGCCAATGAACGAAATGAACGCCGGCGGCCATTCGCTCCGCTGCCGCGTTTCTGCCACAGCTTTGTCAACCCCAACGCAAGGAGCGCATATACATCAGTCACCACTGCCATGTACACAGCAAAGCGCGATTCAACTGGGCACTGAAATAGAAGCCGCAATTTACATTAATTAATACGACACAAGTCAGCTCCACCCCACTTTTTGAGGAAAGCGCAAAAACGTCGAAAAAGGTAGAGGACGAGTCACTTATCTCCTTCTCAAAACCTGCCCTTTCCCTCAGAAAGTGGACAGGAGTCGACTTCTGTCGCATTCATGTAACTTCAGCAATGGATGCAGTTATCCGCGTTTCCCTTCGTGACTCTCTCAGAGGCTTCACACGGGAGTACGAGGCTAATAGTGATTTCGCATTAAAAATCTCGTCGCAGCAAGTTAAAAAGTTCATTGAGTGTTAGCTGTTAGCTGCTGTAAGCGTCAAGAAGAACAGTAGTCGAAAAACGCGGACGATAGAGGAAAAACGCGAACGCTGCCTAACAATAAAGTTTTCAGTGAGCGTTTGTTTCTTAACTTTCTACGATCCCCTAGCTACGTTAGCTTAACACTGAACGCACGGCAGCAACAAACGTGTATAGTACAACGCACAATACGCTCCACAGAAAAATTAGCAGTACGTGGCGACACGAAGAAGAAAGGCACGTGCCTATAGACTACCGCCAAACAGGCCAATATCGCTGCCAGGTTGAGTTCAGACAAATTATCGTAAAAGACGCTTGTCGTGCCGCTGACGGAGCCTGAAACGAACAGGAACACGCCGCGTACGCGTGGTGAAAGTGAAGGGTGCTTCGAGGGTAAGAGCGAGGCTGCCGCGATATCATGGACCACACAACAATGCCTGCCGGGACAGAAAACCGGAAAGAAGAGAGAAACTTCCGACCTTCTTAAACACATTCATAAAGAACGCGCACACCAATATATTTCGAAACCCCTCAAATTTGAAAGCAGGCCTGCGCCTGAAAAAGATATCAAGCCGCATTTAAGAAGATTAGTGCGTTGGTTTGGATGAATCAGTCGGATTTAGAAGGTGGATTAACGCAATTAGTGGTTTATGCTTTATGGCGTTCCAAGGAGACTCAGGCTATTGAGGGACGCCTTAGAAATTTCAACTTCGGCTCCGGAAATTTCAAACACGAGGTGTTCTTACTGGAAATTCGTAGGTGGATTAAGGTGGAAAAGTGGATAGGGTTAGTATAATCCTATATGAGAATACATCAAAAGCAACTGGATCATTCTAGTCCTCAGATTTTTCATTTTTGCCGGTACGCACAGCTCGCGGGCGATTTATGCGTTCCGCCGCCTCCAGAACGCGGCCTCCGTGGCCAGGATTGAAAACCGTGGTCCTCCGGATCACTAGCCGAGCTCCGTAATCACTGACCCCTCACGGCGGGTAAAGCTACGCTTTGGATCAAGTGTAAAATCATGCTGCACAACGGAGCACACGCGCCTAAGTAATAGTCGCCCGCCTATGCTAAGTCCGACGGCTAGCCATCATTTCCGCTTAACTAACACAAATAGCTTTGAATTTTACCTGCCGCTAGTCTCAGAGGTGCCCCAGTGCAGCTTAAGAATGTGCAAAAATGACGGCCTCGTGACACGTATGCTCCGGGACGCCAGGCTAGAAAGGCAGCGACGCACAACGAACGCTGCAGCCAACCTTGTCGACGCACTCTAGAACGCATTGCTCTGTCCAGCGAATGAACAGAAAAAAACTCAAAGGCGACCTGAAGCCCCTTTAGCGGAGACACACTCACGGCGTTATTATGGCTTATGGCTTATGGGGCTTAACGTCCCAAAGCGCCACCGGCTACGAGAGACGCCGTAGTGAAGGGCTCAGGAAATTTCGACGACCTTGGGTTCTTTAACGTGCACCGACATCGCACAGTACACGGGGCTCTAAAATTCCGCCTCCATCGAAATTCGACGACCGTTTTTTAGAAATTCCGACTATCATTATGGGCGCATATACAAACACTAAGTCTTCATGAGTAGATATTATAGTTTAGAATTATTCGTCGTTCTCACCTTTCGTGATGCTTTGCCGCAGGGGCCGTCCTTGCAAAACTACAGCTGCCAGTTGCGTCCAGTCCGGGGCACTGCTCAGGTCCTATGCCGCTGCCCCATCAATCTCTTCCAGGAGACGCGCTAGGAGACGCGCGTCTGAAGTTCTGGCCTGCTCCTTCAGCAATGGCCTCCCTCCGAAGTGAGGCTGACGTGTGTGTTGGACAGCAGGTCACATGGGGCCGAGCGCCAGCCACTCAGGCGCTTCGCGTTTGTATGTCACGTGTCACGTGCTCCGCCTGGCGTGGCGGTGGTAGTGGTTTTATTAAAAATAATAGCAAAAAAAGGAAAATATTTTTGCTAGCCCCGGCATCTGCCATCAATACTGAAGCACGTGAGCTGGGGCAGCGGAAATAAAGGATAGCAGTCAGAATGGAGAAATGAAATGAAAGAGGCGAGGGGACAGGAAGAGAAGATAGGGAGAGAAGTAATATATACAAACTATTTACACAATAAGAAATGTGTCCAGGTTGTGCGCGCGATTAGTTCACTTTAGAGGAATTAAATCACACATGCACATAGCACTCCGCCTGTCGTGGTGGTGGTGGTGGTAGTGGTTTTATTAAAAATAATAGTAAAAAGGAAGGAAAAGATTTTTGCTAGCCCCGGCATCTGCTATCGATACTGAAGCACCTGAGCTGGGGCAGCGGAAATAAAGGACAGCAGGCAGAATGGAGAAATGAAATGAAAGAGGTGAGGGGACAGGAATAGAGGACAGGGGGAGAAGTAATATGTAAAAACTATTTACACAATAAGAAATGTGTCCAGGTTGTGCGCGTGATTAGTTCATTTTAGAGGAATTAAATCACACACGCGCACAGCACTGTGTTGGTTACAAGTGGAGTGGGGCGCCCAGTTATTAATCGTTCAAGGTAGAACTCGCGGAGCGTTCGGTCACTGCGTATAACTACCTGACGGAGAACAGACGGGACGTCAAGCCCGTGTGTTCGAGGAATGCACAGAGGCTCACCAAAGTTCGCTCACGAGTGCGCGCACTGCCCTGCGGCCACAATAGCGTCTTGATGGAGTCTGGTAGTATGCCCTGCGCCCTATAGGCCGCGAGCATATCGCGACGAGCATCGGCGAACGCGGAACAGCGAAGGAGCAGGTGTTCTAGTGTTTCCACTGCACCGCAGCCGTCACACACATCACTCGTCGCGATTCCGTGACGCACCCGTAGTTCCCCGGGCCACACGCATCCAATGCGCGCGCGGAGGATCATTGCACGTTGTGACCGTGTAAGTGCGCGACAGCCGGTGACACTGTCGATGCGCTCACCTCCCGCAATGCGTGGGTCGGGGTGCTGCTTTCGGAGATGGTCGTGGATGGCCGCACGCACGTCCTCCAGCGCAAGGGGCAGATCGCTGGCAGGTAGTTGGTGTGCAGCGGTCACGAGGTCGTCAGCTTCTTCGTTGCCGGCGATGCCGCAGTGACCGGGCACCCACTGTGCACGCACGGCACAACCTCTCTGCGCGAGGCGCTCGATGCGCGAGCGAATTTCCCGCACTAGTGGGGTACCGCGGCCGTTAGATTGCAGGCGGCTGAGGGCGGCGCGGGAGTCGCACAGCAGAGCACTCCTGGGCGGCGGAGGGCCGAAAGTGAGCAGCAGGTCCAGCCCGAGCCGGATCCCCATCAACTCCGCCGTGGTGGAGGAGCCCAGGAAGGCTGCGTGTTGCTGGCTGTGCAGACGCAGGGCGGGGATGGTGGCCGCCGCAGCAAGGGAGCAGCTGTCGCGGGCCACTGAGCCGTCGGTGTACACGAGGAGATGGTCCTGGAGCTCCTCGTGTATGACGGCTCTGGCCAGCTGCTGCACAGCACAGAGGGGTGTGCTCCGCTTTCCCGCAATGCCGACGATCTCTCGCTGTACCTCCGAGGCAGCAGGCCAGGGCGCGCAGGAGCCGTAGGGGGGTGGGCCTTGGGTCAATTGCTCATACTCGAGCAGCGCCGCGCCCATTCGTGAGCGCGGGTGCGAGCGCATACGCTGCAGCAGCGAGCCGCCGTCCGGTGCGCGGTGAAGCCGGTCGATGTGATTCAGTGCCCTGCGCGCTGCTTAGAGCTCAAGGGGCCACGCTCCTGCCTCGGCCAACGTTGCGGCGCACTGCGAGTTTTTGGGCAGGCCTAGGCACACGCGCAGGCACTTGAGGTGCTGAAGCTCGAGCTTCTTCCAGCACGGCTTGCGCACTGTGACAAGCGGCAGCGCATAGAGCACCGCCCCCAAAGCTGCGGCATTGTATAGACGCAGCGCGGCTTGCTGGGAGATGCCCTGGACTCGAGCGGTGAGCTTGTGCACGGCGGCGGTGATCCTCTTCATCTGCAGACAGGCCTTGGTCGCCGCGGGGCGGAAGGAAAGGCGCCAGTCGATGTCCAGGCCAAGGTACCGCACCGATTTACGCCAAGGAATCGGAGTCCCGTCCAGTGACAGTGGCGCAAGGTGCGCGCGCGAGCGCGAAACGCAGGCCATGCCCACCGATTTGTCCGCGCTCAGCGACAGACCAAGGCCGCGCAAGCTGGCATCGATTGCGGTCAGGGCTCCCTGAAGGCACCCCCGCACGCGGAACGCCTCGCCCGGTGGTCCCCGGCACCACAGAGCTATGTCGTCTGCATATATGGACATGTACACATGGTGTCGCCCGCTCGTGGGGAGGGAGGCCGGCACCACCGACATGGCCACATTAAACAGAAATGGTGATAGGACAGAGCCCTGCGGCACGCCCATGTCGACCGGGCGAGGCTTGGAGAGCTTACCCCCTACTCGTACGCGCATGGTGCGCCCGCTCAGGAAGCCATGAACGTATCGCAAAAGGCGCCCGCTCACACCAGCCCCCTCAGGCACCTCGAGAATTGGTGCGCGGTGAACGTTGTCAAAAGCGCCCGAGACGTCCAGTAGCAGCAGCAACGCAACCTGGCCTGCTGCCCTGGCATGCTCCAGCGCTGTAACAACGTCCGATATAGAATCAGCCGTGCACCGCATCCCACGGAAACCCGTCTGCCGCTCGTCAAACAAACCAGCCTCCGCAGCCCGCTCGTTCAGACGCTGCAACGCCATATGCTCCATGAGCTTACCTGCCGCCGATGTTAATGCCACTGGCCGGTATCCGCTCAGCTCCGTAGGTGGGCGCCCTGCCTTTCGGATGGGACAAACGACCGCAGTTCGCCAATCCTCCGGTAGCTCCCCGCGTTCCCACACCAGGTTGATCTGCTGCAGGAGGATCTGTCGTTGCTGCGCATCCAGGTTTCGCAGCATCTGGTATGTCACCCCGTCCGGTCCGGGCGCCGAGCGGCGGCGGCAGCGCTGTAGCGCATTGTTCAATTCCGCCGCGGTGAACGGCGCATCACATGGACCTTCCGAGGCGACGGGCGAGGGACTGGCGTCGCTTCTGGGGCTCTCAGGAGCAGCTATGTTAGCGGCGTTTGCGGGGCTGGGCGGCGCGAACCGATCGGCAAACCGCTCTGCCAATTCTACAAAGCTGAGCCCGCTGGAGATTGCGAGGGCGGCCAGCGGTTGACGGTTTGCCTGTGGTTCGATAATGCGCCGCAGGGTGTCAAACAGCCTCCTCGAGCTGACATCTTCCTCCATCCTTTGGCATAGTGAAGCCCACTGCCGGCGGTATAGCTTGTTGGCGTGGCGGCGCGCTGCTGCGTCCAAGCGGTTTTAGACAGTCCAGTCGTCGCCGTATTCTTCTTCAGGCTAGTGAAAAATTGGAAATGAAAATTGTTTTTTTGGGGGGGAGATAGGAAATGGCGCAGTATCTGTCTCTCATATCGGCGGACACTGAACTGCGCCGCAAGGTAAAAGATAAAGGAGGGAGTGAAATAAGAAAGGCAGAAAGAGGTGCCGTATTGGAGGGCTCCGGAATAATTTCGACCACCTGGGGATCTTAACCTGCACTGACATCGCACAACGCACGGGCGCCTTAGCGTTTCGCCTCCATCGAATGTAGTAAGTGGTTTTATTAAAAAAATGGCAGTGGCTTAGTTCAGCTATGCCAGGATATACGTAGCGAGAGCCTATCATTCGGAAACTCGAATTGTGTGATCAGTAACGCGACGGGCCTTCACATCCTCTTCTGTTGGTTCCCATTGACTGACGCCTTCCGTATACGCTGCATCTCGGCGGCTATGTGCCGTCTATTATGCTCGGCAGCCTGGCATCTCCGTTTGGCAAGCCGTTGCTCTCACTGTTCGGGCGTCTCCGCTGCTCTCCGCCTTCTTACGCTCATTCTCTCTCTGTTGAGTATCCAAGCGCCAGGCGACAACCTCAGGATCGGAAGAGTTAATATTATCTTGTCTATATCGCCGTTTAGCACCGACTGTACTCTCCTTATCTGCATGCATGCCAAGCATTGTGATAGACGTCTGTCTGTCTGCCTATTTTTGCCAGGAAGAAAGAAAAGGAAAGTGCACAGGCCTGCTCACTGGCTCAAGCCGAGCCAGAATCGCTACCACGTGCAGATAGTAGGGGAGTTGAAAGATAGGATAGAAAGACAGGATAGTACAGACGCGCAAAAGACAAGGCCGATCCAGGAGGTAGTGCAATACCGGGCCAACCGGTGGCGGGAGTGAAGCATACTTCAAACTCTCCGCCACATTTCCCAAAATAAGTCCATTGGACCCGTAACAGATACTCTACGGGGTCAGGACATTCGCATTTGCCTATATACAGACGCCCATTACTTCTGCGCCTTTAATATGCAACGCTGCGCATGCGACGTGCGGTTCGGGTGATAAAGCGGCCTGCGGCGTGGTTACGTCGAAGAACGCCGCGCAGCTGTGGGGTCTGTCTGGTTAAAATGATATCGGCGCATGCGCACAACTGCTCATCCGCGTGACGTCACGCTCGGCTCCGACGGTGGAGCGGGCTCGCGGCCGCGGCGACGGCGAAGCCCACGGCACACCTTGCGCATCTCCGGTTGCCATGGTAACGGTGCATGCGCACAAGAAGTACTTTGGTTTGGGCTAATTGGTGCATAGCTTTTCGATGATGTCAGGACGGCGCGAAAATAACAAGGACCAAAGAGGCACACGAACACAACAGGACAGTTGTCCTGTTGTGTTCGTGTGCCTCTTTGGTCCTTGTTGTTTTTCGCGCCGTCCTGACATCTTAAAAAGCATGCGCACAACTGGCCCCGCCGCGGTGGCTCAGTGGTTAAGGCGCTCGACTACCGATCCCGAGTCCCCGGGTTCGAACCCGACCGCGGCGGCTGCGTTTTTATGGAGGAAAAACGCTAAGGCGCCCGTGAGCTGTGCGATGTCAGTGCACGTTAAAGATCCCCAGGTGGTCGAAATTATTCCGGAGCCCTCCACTACGGCACCTCCTTCTTCCCTTCTTTCACTCCCTCCCTTGTCCCTTCGCTTACGGCGCGGTTAAGGTGTCCAACGATATATGAGACAGATACTGCGCCATTTCCTTTCCCCAAAAACCAATTATTATTATTACTAAAAACCCACTACCGCCACCAGCCCAGTGTAGCTCTCACTACAATAATAATAATGTCTGCAATTCGTCTCTCGTCTTTATACCTTGTCCCTCCTTAGGGGCATGAGGACATTCCCATAGTATGTGGTCCAAGGTGGCCCTAAGTTTCCAGTTTGCGAATTTTTCGAAACATTGCCCTCGGTACATAAGACTCGAGAGGGTCGGGTTTGGAAAGGTGTTTGTAACCGGTGTTGCAAAAGGGTTGCAAGCCCCAAGGGTAGCGTTGGCCTGGCGGCCTGGGGCAAAGCTGGAAACATCCGAAGGTCCCGGCAAAGGATGAGTCGACTGGCAACAGAACAACTTGTTTATTCTGGCATCGCAAAAGAGCAGCCGGTCAGGGCGACCACGTTACTCGAAGGAAGAAATCGAAGTCTCTCGTGGCGTCCGGCGCAGCTGTCTTTTTATACCCTCGGAGTCGAGGGCAAGAAGGAACGGCTTGGGATGAGTCGCACAAGACGGCGACGCACGGACATGTCCAGACGTGACGGGCGCGTCCGCCGGGCCGGCGCCGGTCAGACCTCCTCGCCTCCCAGTTGGGGAGCTCCTCTCCCCGGCTGCCGCGCTTTGACAAGCGTGGGCACCAACATGCACACACACACACACGCACGCACGACGACACGTGGCACTGAAACCTGCCTGGACGCGCTTGGCGGGAGGCGTTGCGGCCGCGATGAACGAAGCCGCGGCGTCCGTTGCATCCGCGCCGGCTATACCGCGCGTCGTAGGCGAGACGTAACAGACCGCCCCGCCGGGAGAAGGAGATCCCGATGGTCAGGGGACTGCATCCGCTGTCCAGAGGGATGTCGCTCGATGATGCTCGTAATCGAAACCGATCGTCCCTCGACGTTGCTTGAGCGCAGCGCACAGAGAAGGCCTCGTTCTCAGGTTCAGGATCACACAGGACACTGCAAAGTGACTTCGGGAGAGTTGCCATTTTTGTGCTCGTTCCCAGCAAGCGTTAGAACTACGCCGAAACGCAACCGCTCAGTTAGCAAGTACGAGACAACCCTCACTAAGCTCTGCCAGGCTCTTTCCCCTTTTATACTACTGCCTAGTTCCTTACAGTAGTCAAGCAGCACTCAGAACGCGTCCACAAATTGGAAAATTGCACTAGAAAGCACATAATCACTTAGAAACACTAAACAAAAGCAATATGTTAAAAATCCTGCCTCAGGAAGAAAACATCAGTAACAAACAACTTTGAGGCGGATTCCTACGTTAGGGGCTTCGACTTAAGCCATCGGCGTTACCGTTGAGACTCCCCTTTTTGTAGCGCACCTCAAAGGAATATTGTTGCAAAGCGAGGCTCCAGCGCAGGAGGCGGCCATTTTTGGGAGAGATGGTCTGCAGCCATTGGAGAGGGCAGTGATCCGTCTCAATGATAAACCTCGAGCCGGCTAGGTAGCATGACAATTTCTGAACGGCCCACACGAGACACGCACACTCTTTCTCAGTGGCGCTGTACGCCTGCTCACGACAGGTCAGCTTACGACTAGCATACAGGACGGGGTGTTCCACTTCTCCATTGTCCCTTTGGCACAGTACAACGCCCATGCCTCGCTCACTAGCATCGCACTGAACAACGAACCCTTTTGTGTAGTCTGGCGATCGTAGCACAGGCTGGCTTGTTAGGGCGCTCTTTAGGGCGCTAAAAGCTCTTTCCTTTGTCTCGCTCGCAGACGACTGTTTGGGGCTCTGTTTTTCTTAGAGCATCCGTCAGGGGAGCCGCGATATCGGAGTACCTGGGGATGTACCTCTGATAGTAGCCGGCGACACCTAAGAACGACCGAATATCGGTCTTCGTGCGCGGTTGCGGGAAGTCTCGCACAGCGGCCAGCTTTATTTCAGAGGGGCGGCGACGACCCTGTCCAATCACGTGACCGAGGTAGACAACCTCGGCCTGTGCTAATTGGCACTTGGGAGCCTTGACTGTCAAGCCCGCTTCGCGCAGGCGGGTTAGCACTGCCCGCAAGTGTGCCATATGCTCAGACCAGGAGGCGGAGAATATCGCTACGTCGTCTAAATACGGTAAAGCGAATTCTTCCTGTCCCCGCAACACTTTGTCCATGAGGCTTGAAAAGCAGTATGGCGCGTTCTTCAAACCAAAACTCAAAACTTTAGGACGGAATGTTCCCATTGGTGAAATGAACGCCGCATACCTACTAGCCTCTTCTGTAAGTGGAACCTGCCAATAACCCCTGACAAGATCTAGGGTGGAAATAAACTGAGCGCTACTAACTTTCTCAAGGCGCTCCTCGATGTTAGGGATCGGATAAATTTGATCCTTAGTAATGGAATTAAGCCTGCGGTAGTCGACGCAAGGACGAGGTTCCTTGCCCGGTACCTCAACTAAAATCAAAGGGGAGGTATAATCACTCTCACCCGCCTCAATAACACCGAGCTGTAGCATTTTCTTTACCTCAGCCTCCATAATATCGCGCTGGCGGGGTGACACCCGGTACGCCTTGGATCGTACTGGCTCTGGCGAGGTAAGTTCTATATCATGAGTAAGGACAGAAGTCCTACCAGGCCTCTTAGAGAACTGACCTTGAAACTCTTGTAAGAGTTGGTGTAGTTCGGTTTTCTGCTCAGCCGACAGCGGTGCTTTAATGATTAAGTCACTAATGACCTGATCAGTGTCTTCCCTGTTCGTCACTGAGCCTAGTCCCGGAAGCTCTTCTAACTTTCCCGTGTCGGGCATTTCCTCTCCAGTACCTGGTGCCTTCAACGCTACAGGCTCAATTTTATTCAGTTCGGACGTGCTCTGAGTATCAGCTTGCTGCGCCTCCGACCCTTTCTCATTGTTCGACAACGTCGGCCCCGCAACTACCGCCTTTGCAGCGAGCTCCCGAACTCTCGATCTGGTTAAGGCCTGAACGCTAGCCTCACCAAACAAAAGACCCTTCTCGCGCAGGAGGTGATCGGACCGGTTCGAAAATAGGTACGGGTACTGGGGGGGGGGCAGCATAGATGACACTGCGGCCTCCGTCTCAATTGCTCCGAAAGGTCCTTCAATAAGCACTTTTGCTACGGGCAGACACACGCTGTGAGCTTCCACGGCTTGCTTGATCCATGCGCACTCGCCCGTGAACATATCGGGTTCTACGTAAGAGGGGTGAACTACATCCATTGTAGCTGCGGAATCACGAAGCACTCGGCACTCTTTCCCGTTCACGAGGAAGTCTCGCATGTAAGGCTCGAGAAGCTTCATGTTCTCGTCAGTGCTGCATAATGACAAAAACACGACTTTTGTTTTTGTTTCTGGACACTGCGCCGAAAAGTGACCCGGCTTCTGGCACGTATAACACACGCGCGCTTGCCTCGCCTCGAACCGCTTTCTGCGTTCGGCTTCGGCTGCCGCCGTCTCCTTACGTTCGGTCGGACTGCTTTCACTCGCATCCGCACTACGCGTGTCCCCCCTTGCTCTCATGGGTGTGAACTTCGGCCTCTCAGACTTGGAGCCAAATTCACCCTTTTGACCGTCCTTAGCTCCGCGAGCCCGACGCGTCACAAACTCCTCGGCTAGCTCGGCGGCTTTAGCCACTGTACTAACGTCTGGCCTATCCAAGACCCAGTACCGCACGTTCTCAGGTAACCGACTATAAAACTGTTCCAGCCCGAAACACTGCAGAATTTTCTCGTGGTCACCAAACGCTTTCTCTTCTTTGAGCCACTCCTGCATGTTTGACATAAGCCTGTAGGCAAACTCTGTATATGACTCATTTCTGCCTTTTTCATTTTCCCGAAACTTCCGACGGAACGCCTCCGCTGACAGCCTGTACTTTTTTAGCAGACTCGATTTCACTTGGTCGAAATCCTCTGCCTCCTCTCTCTTCAAGCGAGCGACTACGTCGGCCGCCTCGCCGGGTAACAAAGTGAGCAAGCGCTGTGGCCACGTTTCCCGAGAGAACCCCTGCTTCTCGCACGTTCGCTCAAAGTTAACCAGGAACAAACCAATGTCCTCTCCAAGCTTAAACGGCCGCATCAGGTCAGTCATTTTGAACGATACTCGTTCTCCTGCACCGTGTGCCTGACTTCCATTACGAGCGCGTTCCATCTCTACCTCGAGACGCTTCATTTCCAAAGCGTGTTGACGGTCGCGCTCTTCTTTCACTTTTTGCTCTTTACGTTCGCGCTCCTCTTTCTCTTTTTGTTCTTTACGTTCGCGCTCGTCTTTCTCTTTTTGCTCTTTACGTTCGCGCTCGTTTTTCTCTTTTTCTTTTTGTTCCCTCTCCTCAATGGTCTCAAGGCCTTCCGACAGCTCGTCATCCTCAGCCTCCAACTCAAGAATAGCCCTTAGCAGTTCTGGTTTTCTGAGTTTGTCTGAGACATCCAGACCCAACTCTCTTGCAAGCTCCAGCAATTTCGGTTTGCGCAACGACTTCAAATCCATGGCTGCTCCGTATGCTGCTTTCTCTACTGCCTACTATTGTCTTGCCGCAAACTAACCCGGCAGCAACGACAACACAATTACCAGCTCTGTTTCTGACACTAACAAAAGCCTGGCAAAACTCAGAAGAAAGTCCCGCACTCACCAAACCTCGCAGCCAAGAATTCAGCGCAGTCGTTCCGCTGCAGGCAACCAGTCATCACACAGGGCTCGTTGCACTGCTCCCGGATGGTCGTTGTGCTGCTCAGCATACAGTTGAACGCATATCTTCGCTGCTGGCCTCCGTTGTCGGGATCTCACCGCTGGCAACCAGTTGTTGCATTTGGGTTGCAAGCCCCAAGGGTAGCGTTGGCCTGGCGGCCTGGGGCAAAGCTGGAAACATCCGAAGGTCCCGGCAAAGGATGAGTCGACTGGCAACAGAACAACTTGTTTATTCTGGCATCGCAAAAGAGCAGCCGGTCAGGGCGACCACGTTACTCGAAGGAAGAAATCGAAGTCTCTCGTGGTAGTAGTAGTAGTAAGTGGATGAAAGGGGAAGAGGAAAGGAAAATGCACGGGCCTGTGACTGGTGTTAAAACACCACCACCACTGCCGGCGTGCAGATAGAGAGAAGGATAGGTAGGGTTTCAGAGGAAGAAGGAAGAACGCGCGCGCAGGGGCGCGCGGCGTTCTCCCCCTCCTCCTCTCTCGTGGCGTCCGGCGTCCGGCTCAGCTGTCTTTTTATACCCTCGGAGTCGAGGGCAAGAAGGAACGGCTTGGGATGAGTCGCACAAGACGGCGACGCACGGACATGTCCAGACGTGACGGGCGCGTCCGCCGGGCCGGCGCCGGTCAGACCTCCTCGCCTCCCAGTTGGGGAGCTCCTATCCCCGGCTGCCGCGCTTTGACAAGCGTGGGCACCAACATGCACACACACACACACGCACGCACGACGACACGTGGCACTGAAACCTGCCGGGACGCGCTTGGCGGGAGGCGTTGCGGCCGCGATGAACGAAGCCGCGGCGTCCGTTGCATCCGCGCCGGCTATACCGCGCGTCGTAGGCGAGACGTAACACCGGCGCCAGTTCATGGCTTCGTATCTGTTCAAGGATCCATCCGCTGGAGGAAGTCTAGCTCGTTGGAAACCACTAGTGCTGTGTAGCTTCTCTTTATAGCAACATTTGATCCTTGAAGGTGAAGATCACCTCGCTCGGGTCCGCCCGGAAGTAAAAGCCTCGGGCGAAGTCGTGGGCCGTCTCATTACTTGGCAAGGATGCCTGTGCTAAGGCGTCCGTTTGATGTGCGATGTCTGTGCACGTTAAAGATCCCCAGGTGGTCGAAATTATTGCAGAGCCGTCCACTACGGCATCTCTTTCTTCCTGTGTTCTCTCAGTTCCTGCTTTATTTCTTCCCTAACGGCGCGGTTCAGGTTTGCGCCGAGAAGTGAGACAGATACTGCGCGATTTCCTTTCCTCAAAACCAATTTTAAATTATTTAGAACATTGTCAAAACCCACGCAAATGAACCAAATAACGCTAGCGGCCTATTGCTCTGCCATAACATTTTCAACGCGAACGCGCGTTCATCGGTCGCTACGGCCACGCAGAAATTAAGTGAAAACGAAAATATGTTTTTGAGGAAAGGTAATACCTCAGTAATTATCCCACATATCTCGGTGCACACTCGAAACGCGCCGTAAGGGAAGGGATAAAGGAGGAACTGATAGAAGAAAGGAAGAAAGATGTGCCGTAGTGGAGGTCTCCGGAATAATTTCAACCACCTGGGGATCTTTAACGTGCACTGACATCGCACAGCACACGGGCGACTTTTGCGCCACGCTGCTTGGTTTTAATAATAATAATAATTATTATTATTTTTTGGGGAAAGGAAATGGCGCAGTATCTGTCTCATATATCGTTGGACACCTGAACCGTGCCGTAAGGGAAAGGATAAGGGAGGGTTTTCGTTTTGGTTTTGGGGGACTTTTGCGCCACGCTGCTTGGTTTTCGTTTTTGGTTTTGGGGGAAAGAAAATGGCGCAGTATCTGCCTCGTATATCGTCGGAGCACCTGAACCGGGCCGTAAGGGAAGGGATAAAGGAGGGAGTGAAAGAAGACAGGAAGAGATGTGTGCCGTAGCGGAGGGCTTCAGAATAATTTCGACCACCTGGGGATTTTTAATGTGCACTGACAACGAACAGCACACGGGGGCCTTGGCGTTTTTCCTCCGTAAAAACGCAGCAGCCGCGGTCGGGGACCTGGGTCGCACAAAATTGGTTTTGAGGAAAGGAAATCGCGCAGTATCTGTCTCACTTCTCGGCGCAAACCTGAACCGCGCCGTTAGGGAAGAAATAAAGGAGGAACTGAGAGAAGACAGGAAGAAAGAGAAGCCGTAGTGGAGGGCTCTGCAATAATTTCGACAACCTGGGGATCTTTAACGTGCACAGACATCGCACAGCACACCAGGTAATGAAACGGCCCACGAGTTCACCCGAGGCATTTACTTCCGGGCAGACCCGAGCGAGGTGGTCTTCACATACAAGGATAAAATGGTGCCATAAAGATAAAGTACACAGCACTGTGGTTTCCAACGAGCATTTCCAACGCGCCCGATCCACTGTCGGAGCCGAGCGTGACGTCACGTGGATGAGCAGTTGTGCGCATGCGCCGATACCATTTTAACCAGACAGACCCCACAGCTGCGCCGTGCGCTTCGTCGCCGCCTCGCCGCACGCCGCTTTATCACCCGAACCGCACGTCGCATGCGCAGCATTGCATATAAAAGGCGCAGAAGTAATGGGCACCTGTATCACAATGCTTGGCATGCGTGCAGAGAAGGAGAGTCGAGCCGCTGCTAAACGGCGCTATAGACAAGAGAAGATGAACTCTTCCGATCCTGAGGTTGTTGCCTAGCACTTGGATACTCAACAAAGAGAGAATGAGCGTAAGAAGGCGGAGAGCAGCGGAGACGCCCGAACAGTGAGAGCAACGGCTTGCCAAACGGAGATGCCTGGCTGCCGAGCATAATAGACGGCACATAGCCGCCGAGATGGAGCCTACGGAAGGGGTCAGTCAATGGGAACCAAAAGAAGAGGATGTGAAGGCCCGTCGCGTTACTGATCGCACCATTCGAGTTTCCGAAAAATAGGCTCAGCCAGGGAAACATACCTCTCGCTACGTATATCCTGGCATAGCCGAACTAAGGCACTGCCATTTTTTTAAATAAAACCACTTACTACATTCGATGGGGGCGAAGCGCTAAGGCGCCTGTGTGTTGTGCGATGTCAGTGCAGGTTAAGATTCCCAGGTGGTCGAAATTATTCCGGAGCCCTCCACAACGGCACCCTTTCTTCCTTTCTCTTTCACTTCCTCCTTTATCCCTTACCTTACGGCGCAGTTCATGTCCGCCGATATGAGGACAGATACTGCGCCATTTCCTATCTCCCCCCCCCCCCCCCAAAAAAACAATTTTCATTTCCAATTTTTCACTAGCCTGAAGAATACGGCGACGACGCGAGGCGGAGCACGTGCACGTGACATGCAAACGCGGAAGCGCCTGAGTGGCTGGCGCTCGGCCCCATGTGACCTGCTGTCCAACACACACGTCAGCCTCAATTCGGAGGGAGGCCATTGCTGAAGGAGCAGGCCAGGCTTCAGACGCGCGTCTCCTGGAAGAGATTGATGGGGCAGCGGCATAGGACCTGAGCAGTGCCTCGGACTGGACGCAACCGGCAGCTGTAGTTTTGCAAGGACGGCCCCTGCGACAAAGCATCACGAAAGGTGAGAACGACGAGTAATTCTAAACGATAATATCTACTCATGAAGACAGTGTTTGTATATGTGCCCATAATGATAGTCGGAAGGTCTAAAAAAACGGTGGTCGAATTTCGATGGAGGCGGAATTGTAGAGCCCCGTGTACTGTGCGACGTCAGTGCACGTTAAAGAACCCAAGGTCGTCGAAATTTCCTGATCCCTTCACTACGGCGTCCCTCATAGCCTGTGGACGCGTTGGGACCTTAAGCCCCATAAGCCATAAAAAACTCCGCCATGACTGTATCTCGGCTAAAGGGGCTTCAGGTCGCTGTTCAAAGTGTTTTTTTTTTGACTCGCTGGACAGAGCGATGCGTTCTATAGTGCGTCGACGAGGTTGGCTGCTGCGTTCGCCGTGCGTCGCTGCCTTTCTAGCCTGGCGTCCCGGAGCATATGTGTCTCGAGGCCGTCATTTTTGCACATTCTTAAGCTGCACTGGGGCACCTCTGAGACTAGCGGCAGGTAAAATTCAAGACTATTTGTGTTAAGCGGAAATGATGGCTAGCCGTCGGACTTAGCATAGGCGGGCGACTATTACTTAGGCGCGTGTGCTCCGTTGTGCAGCATGTATTTACACTATATCCAAAGAGTAGCTTTACCCGCCGTGGGGGGTCAGTGATTACGGAGCTCGACTAGTGTTCCGGAGGACCAGCGGTTTTCAATCCTGGCCACGCAGGCCGCGTTCTGAAGGCGGCGGAACGCATAAATCGCCCGCGAGCTGTGCGTACCGGCAAAAATGAAAAATCTGAGGACTAGAATGATCGAGTTGCTTTTGATGTATTCTCATATAGGATTATACTAACCCTATCCACTTTTCCACCTTAATCCACCTACGAATTTCCAGTAAGGACCCCTCGTGTTTGAAATTTCCGGAGCCGTAGTTTAAATTTCTAAGGCGTCCCTCAATAGCCTGAGTCCCCTTGGGACGCCATAAAGCATAAACCACTAATTACGTTAATCCACCAACTGAATCCGACTAATTCATGCAAACCAATGCACTAATCTCCTTCATTGCGGCTTAACACTTTTTTCAGGCGTAGGCCTGCTTACAAATTTGAGGAGTTTCGAAATATATTGGTGTGCGCGTTCTTTATGAATGTGTTTAAGAAGGTCGGAAGTTTTTTTCTCTTCTTTCCGGTTTTCTGTCCCGGCAGGCATTGTTGTGTGGTCCATGATATCACGGCAGCCTCGCTCTTACCCTCGAAGCACCCTTCACTTTCACCACGCGTACGCGGCGTGTTCCTGTTCGTTTCAGGCCCCGTCAGCGGCACGAAAAACGTCTTTCACGATAATTTGTCTGAACTCAACCTGGCAGTGATATCGGCCTGTTTGGCGGAAGTCTATAGGCACGTGCACTTTTCTTTCTTGGTGCCGCCACGTACTGCTAATTTTTCTGTGGAGCGTATTGTGCGTTGTACTATACACGTTTGTTGCTGCCGTGCGTTGTGTTAGCTAACGTAGCTAGGGGATCGTAGAAAGGAAAGAAACAAACGCTCACTGAAAACTTTGTCGTTAGGCAGCGTTTTCGTCTTTCCTCTATCGTCCGCGTTTTTCGACTGCTGTTCTTTTTGACGCTTACTGCAGCTAACAGCTAAAGCTCAATGAACTTTTTAACTTGCTGCGACGAGATTTTTAATGCGAAATCACTATTAGCCTCGTACTCCTGTGTGAAGCCTCTGAGAGAGTTGCGAAGAGAAGCGCGGATAACTGCCTCCATAGCTGAAGTTACATGAATGCGACAGAAGTCGGCTCCTGTCCACTTTCTGAGGGAAAGGGCAGGTTTTGAGAAGGAGATAAGTTGCTCGTCCTCTACTTTTTTCGACGTTTTTGCGCTTTCCTCAAAAAGTTGGGTGGAGCCGACTTGTGTCGTTTTAATGTAAATTGCGGCTTCTGTTTCAGTGCCCAGTTGAATCGCGCTTTGCTGTGTAGGTGGCAGTCGTAACAGGTATATGCGCTGCATGCGTTGGCGTTGACAAAGCTCTGGCAGAGACGCGGCAGCGGAGCGAATGGCCGCCGGCATTCATGTCGTTCATTGGCTTTGGCGTTGACAATGTTGTAATAATAACAATGATAATTGGTTTTTGGGGAAAGGAAATGGCGCAGTACCTGTCTCATATATCGTTGGACGCCTGAACCGCGCCGTAAGGGAAGGGATAAAGGAGGGAGTGTGGGTCAGAGATATTTCCTGTGGGCCAGAAATATTTTTGCTGTAATGTGAATTGACTGCAGTGGGGCTGAGTTAATAAACAACGAATTTAGTTGCGTGAGAAAAATGATTAAAAGGATATGGCAAAATGATTTTATGGGCTGGCCAGACTTTTTGTGGTGTCTGTCAATTCTTTTCTCTAACTAGGCCTCGGAAGGGGCTGTGCAGACAGTGCATAGGAAGCCATCTACCTGTAATAGCTGCTGCTTGTGCTTTGATAAAAATGAAAATGAAAATTGCTTTTTGGGGAAAGGAAATGGCGCAGTATCTCTCTCACATCTCGGCGGACACCTGAATCGCGCTGTAAGGGAAGGGGGATTAAGGAGGGAGTGAAAGAAGAAAGGAAGAAAGAGGTGCCTTAGTGGAGGCCTTCTGAATAATTTCGTCTACCTGGGGTCTTTAACATGCACTGGCATCGTACAGCACACGAGCACCTTTGCGTTTCGATTTGATACCGCAGAAGCTTCTTGAAGCACTGACATGACACTTCTTTTTATAGGGGCCAAAAATGCGCTGTTTGGTGGGTAACACTTTGCTGTATGTAACGTTCCTCCTGGTTCTGAGGAAAGGAAATAACGCAATAATAATAATGATAACTATTTCTCTGAATACGCCGCACGTGGCCAACGCGAGCTCGTGTACTTCGAGAAATTACTGAGTTGAAAGCATGAACCATTGCTGTGATTCGCAGAAACTGCAAACTCGCCTACAAGCCTCGAAAGCCGCCTTCAACGCCTCTCCGCGACGCCACTCCCTTGCATTATCCCTACCGCGAGCCAGCTAGCGACTGCAGCGCCACCTCGTTTGTTTGCAAACATGCAGGAGGTCAACGCGGAGTGCAGGCAACAGTGGCAGTGACATCCGGAGGAGACCTCCGGAGAAGGAGTAACTCCGGCGAAGGGAGAGGTTGTGCAGTCCTGCAGTTTGCTCCTCGCGCGCCTTCATTTTGGCGGAACGAATGGAGGGCGAAGAGCAAAACCAAAACGAAGCGAGAATGGAACCATAGCTTCCACCCCAACCACAGAGGTACGTATACGCCTTTAATGGAGCTGTGTGACGGGTTGAGTGCATGGGTCCGCTCATTTTTCTCATTGGACTTAGCAGGCCGTCTGCACGAATATATTGCACTATGGGAAGCGTTCTCGGAAGTGGTCAAATTTGTGCGCCTCATAAATGCAACTGTGAAGTGTCCACCTTTGACGGCCGTCGAGTCCTCGCAGTCGCTCGAGTCCGGCCGAGAGTCGGTGGGCGAGGATGGCGTGCCATGAGAACGCGCGCGTATACGTACAGTGGCGAGAGCTTTGGTGGCGGTGAGCGCTGGCAAAAGCCGTACGATGCGCGAAGAACGCAACGACGGGGCAAATGCAGCTGGTCGTTGTGGTCTCGGCGCGCAGTAGCCGTGGGCCTTGTTATTAATACTGCGAAAGCGTTCATCTGGACAATTTTACACTGCATGCAGCACGCGTGCATAGGTCTTTGTGCGAACTTGCTCGTTAAGCCCGAAATCGCATTCCTTGGAAAGCTCCGTCCGCCGCAAGTTTCCTCAGTCGTGTTTTCGTATTGACACCTTGTGGACCGCGTCGAATGGAGATTAGGAAGCGTCTTCTCAGAAACTCGACATTTCGGGCGTATAGAGAAGCGTTCGTTTCCGCTGTAACAACAGCAAAACCGGCGTCTCGAACAACCCTCGAGGCGCGCACCCCGACACCCCTCCGCCGTTCAGCTGCAGTGGAAGTGGGCTCGCCCGTCTCAGTCTGCCTCCCACCGCCACCGACCTGCAAGCTTGTGCGATATTTCATGTAATAATAATAATAATTGGTTTTTGGGGAAAGGAAATGGCGCAGTACCTGTCTCCTATGGACCTCCTTCACCCCGCGACGTCACGAAGATGCGGTGGCGCTGATGTTAGCAGCGACTTTCGCATGGTAGGCAAAACAGGTTCCGCTTGCCCGTGCCTACCGCAGCTGCCGCAGTTACCGGCGGCTGCTTCAAGCCTGTGCACTGCAGAAGCAGCATATATTGACCAGCTGCGTCACTGCTGCATCCGCGTAGTAGCATAAAAAATATTAAATTAGCCTCGATAGGTTTCTCGCGCATAAATGCCGCATTCGGAAACTGGCTAACATGCATTGGGCCACGGTAGTAAAGCGCGAAGTCTGGGAGTCGATAGGCACTGCCACTCAATGCACTTAATAGCATGCAAGTTACTGCGTTCATTCACCTGAACTTCAGGATAGTAGGCTGATAATTGCTCAAGGAAAAAAAAAGACATATGTAGCTGCACGCGTACTTATCACCTTGAGCCGGAGTGCACGGGGCGCCGACAGGTTCACTCGCCCCCAAGGAATGCGTTTTTTTTGTTAATAGCACACCATGTTTAAATGGCGCGTTTTGTGACATTTAATAGTTACTTGAAACTGTTTCTTGATATGACGACGTAATTATTTCATTCGAGTAGAAAGAACTCTGGTAAGTTGTGTCAATCTTGCGCGATCGCGTTGGTGTGCTTAGAATAGCGTACCTTAAGTGTGCTAAACGCCATATGCTTTTTCATTGCATCATGCATGTGTCATGTTTCATGAGGTAATACATGATCGCGAAGCTTGTTTGGAAAGAAGCAGCCGCAGGCGTGCTACTAACAGACACGTGGCGAGATTGAGAGGGGACGCGGCATGAAAAGTGTTTTCGTTATTCATGCATGCGATATGTAACTAAACTTGGTGCAAATATGAAATTCCTACGCTAGTTTCAGTCATTCCTTTTATTTATAGCTATACCTGGCGCAGTTCTGGGTAATTATAATTAACACCGTCGTCAAGTCCCCCCAAGCTGGGTCTCAAATAATTGAGTAGATAGTGCGCAGTTTTTTTTATGCCAGCATGTGCATAAAGCCCTGTTCTGTATGATGACGCGATTAGTTGTTTTTCTATATGATCAGTACTTATGCATGCATAGTTACATGAAAACGTTTCTTACAAAAAATAACTAACACAATACTGCACGTGTAGGGAAAAAAATCGAGAGATTTATTACGCTCCTCAACGTCTCAGGAATAGTTTGCGACAAATGGAATCATTTGATTTTCATGCGAATTACGAAGGTGAGTGATCCAGTCGCAGAAAATGTGAGAGGTCAGAAAACGAACCTTAAAGTTTATTCCCTCGTTTATGGCATCTTCGCTTTCGCTTTGGTCAAAGAAATGCGGCACTGAAATCAAAGAAATTACCTCACAATTTTTGACGACCACACTTCTAAAAAGCGTAATTTATAAATTTGTACTCAATATTTTGCTATAATTTTTCGTCACGAAACTAGACTTCAGGGCTAGGAAAGGAAATAATTCTAGAAATCAAAAATTTTCACCAAATCGACCAGCTTAACAAGAGGACAAGTCGGCCTGGCTGGTGCGTGGTCATGCGGCTAAAAACAGCGCTAAGCGAGACAGGAGATCGGGGACACGACGCGGTCCCCACTTTTCGCGCAGCGCGACACGTACGTATGTCAGCAGACGATGAGCGCATGTCTGCTCCGGCGAAACAACGCCAGCACTTCCCCTCACTACTGTCCCGAAGTAAAATCATTCCGGCTAGTGCAGAGTGTCAAAACTTGTTTTATTCAATGCCTAGCGCATAAATAAACAGCAGGAACGCTTTCTACATGTTTACTACTAACCATATATACAATACACAGTGGCAAACTATTTCTCTTTATAGGCCGCACGTGGACAACGCGAGCTCGTGTACTTCGACAAATTACTAAGTTGGAAGCATCGACCATTGCTGTGATTCGCAGAAACTGGAAACGCGCCTACAAGCCTTGAAAACCCGCGCACAACACCTATCCGCGACGCCACTCCCCGACCTTTTGCCTACCACGAGCTCGCTAGCGACTGCAGCGCCACCTCGTTTGTTTACAAACATGCAGGAGGTCCATATCG